>OY757913.1:36578186-36593186 GCA_963585895.1 Sepioteuthis lessoniana
TGGCACAGGAGTTGATGTAAAGTCAATCAGTGTTCTACTTGCCCTGCTCGATAATCATTACAACAGAAGGCTTTTAGTATCTCCTTGAAAAAGTACTCCTTTTTTAAGCTTAGTTTAGAAAAGGCCAAACTCATGAGGCACCCTGTGCGAATCAAATTCTCTAAAAATGTTATGCTAACTTACTAATCACAATTCAATATGGGATTAGCTAAGTCATTGTATAAGTAAACTATGAACGTTAAATGTTGTCATCATTAACAGCGACGGTAAAGTAAAATTTGATCATATGCAGAAGAATAACAAGCGCAGAATATTTGGTGTCAAAGATTAAATAGTTAATCAGGTAATAAGCGAATGTAGCAAACTGGCATAAAAGGAATACAAGAGTAGAAATAACTGGGTAGAAAAAATGATCCATGGATAAATGTGCAAGAAACTAAAATTTGGGAATGCTAACAAACCAGAATCTGTCTTAAAAAATGAGACGCATTGAATTCTCTGGAACTTTCACATACAAACGGATAATCCCGGTGAAAGGATTAGTCTCAGTTGTAATTAACAAGAACTGAAGAACTTGTCATCTAAATCTCGAACATAACGGAGACGGTGATACCAATTATAGTAGGTGCCTTAGAAAAGTGACGGGCGTGACTGGAGAATAGAGGAAGTCACGGGATCACTCAAATCCTGGTGATCTGAGAAAACATGCTGTCATTCAGACTACGGTGAAAAACCACAAGTTAAATCTGGTACAAAAAGCTCGCAAATAATAATAACTATAATAACAATAGTAATAAATTTAAATTTGTCCATTCCAACAAATGGTATATGCACAACCCAGCACCTGTTCTATAAAATGACACACATAAACTCCTATGGGATTTTGACATACAGACGGATCACCGAATCTCGGCCAGAAGACCAGACCTAATAATGATCAACCAAAAAAAAAAAAAGAGAAATTGCAAAATTGTCGACTTTGCTGTCCCGACTGCCACAGAATAAAACTAGAACAATGTGAAAAGAAGTATAAGTACCTCGACCTTGCTAGGGAACTGAAAAACTGTGGAACATGCAGGTGACAATTATACCAATTGTAATTGGTACGTTTGGTACAGTAACTAATGGATTACCAAAGGGACTGGAGGACTTGGAATTTGGCGGACGAGTGGAAACCATCCAAACTACAGCATTATTGCCAATGGCCAGAATACTGAGAAGTGTCCTGGAGACTTAAGGAGACTTGCTGTCACTCAAATTCCAGTGGAAGCTGATGTGAAAAAACTATAATAATGATGATAATAGTAATACAACTGAATGACAAGAAAACAAAGCTATTTTGAGCAAAATTTGTGAACCAACAGAACATAACTAAAAAGCCAAATTGATAAGCAACATAGAAAAAGAGTTACAAGAACTCAAAGAAACATCGAAGACAAAAATACACCTCGATGCTCACAGAGAAACACGCTAATAAGCCACAGTCTGTTCCTGAGGAATAGAAAGTATGCAACAAGTGGACCAGATGAATAGGAGAGATACCATTCATTGATCAACATATCCTCGAGGAGAACAAAACGAGACGAAAATATGTAGGTACGGCGTGGATTGACAAAAAAAAATGGCATATGATATGTTTCCACAAAGATGGATAATAGACTGTCTCAAAATGTACAAGATATCCAACGAAGTCGTAAAGTTTATCGAGGAAACTATGGAAAACAGAAGTGAATAGACAAGAGGAAAAAACTTAGCTGAAGTGAAAATCCAGAGAGAAATCTTCCAAAGGTGTGTGCTATCACCGTAACAATTTGTAATAGCAATGATGACACTCAATCATATAATTAGGAAAGGCGCAGACAGATACAAACTTCATAAATCGAAAGAAAAAAATCAACCATCTTATGTGCATCGACGAGATCAAACTGTTTGCCAAAAATGAAAAAGAATTGGAAACCCTAATACAGCCAGTGAGGAAACAGAGTCAAATTATATCTGACATAGAAAAATGTGCCATGCTAATAATAAAAAATGGAAAACGACAAATCACAGAAGGAATAGAACCACCAAATTAAGAAAAAATCAGAACGCGAGTAAAAAAGGAAATTTACAAATATTTGGAAATATTCGAATGTGATACCTTCAAACAAGCAGAGATGAAAGGAAAAATTTAAAAAGAAAAACCTCAGGGGAACGAGAAAACTACTCGAAACTAAACTACATAGCAGAAATCCTATGAAGAGGATAAATATCTGGGCTGTTCCCACTCATAAGACACTCGGCACCATTCTTAAAGTGGACCAGAGAACTTCAACAAATGGACCAAAGAACAAGAAAACTTATGACGATGAATAAGGCCTTACATCCCATAGATAACGTAGACAGACTGCATGTGTCGAGAAAAGAAGGAGGAAGAGGAAATTTCCAGCATCCAAGATAGCGTCAATTCACTGATACAGTGACAAGAAGACTGCATAAAAAAGCGGAAGAAGACTGATTACAGCGACCAGAAACAGTACAGACAACACAGACTTCAACAGAAAAAATTTAACCAAAAAACAAAAATGGGAAGAAAAGTAACCGTATGGACATTTCAAGCGACCACCAAGCGAAATCTCCCAAGAGAAAACTTGGACATTCAGACAAATAGAAACCTTACGAGAGAAACTAAATCTATTCTGATTGCAGCACTGAACAACGCCATAAGGACTAAGTATTTCAAAACAAGAATAGACAAAACAATAAAAGAGCAGATGTAGATTATGTGGTACTAGAGACCAACCAATCAAGCACATCATAAGTAAATGGAATAAATTAGCGCAAAAAGGCTATACAAGACTGGTTGGGAAATGTGATGCACTGGGAATTCTGCAAGAAATTTAAATTTGACTGTATGAATAAATGGTATATGCATAACCCAGAATCTGCCCTGGAGATGGGGCGCACAAACTTCTCTGGGATTTTGAGATACAAACGTATCTCCTAATCTCTGCCAGACGTCCATACCTAGTGATAGTCAGCAAAAAAGAGAACCTGTCGATAAGTGGGCTTTGCCGTTCCGGCTGACCAGAGAGTAAAACTGAAAGAAAGCAAAAAGTGAGATAATTACCTAGTCCTTGCTAAAAAACTGAAAAAACTATGAAACATGAAAGTGACAATGATACCAATTGTAATAAATACGCTCGCTATAGTAACCAACGGATCGATACAGGGACTTGAGGACTTGGAAATTATAAGACATGTAGAGATCATCCAAACTGCAGTATTGCCGATATCGGCCAGAATACTAAGAAGAGTCCTGGAGACTCGAAGAGAATTGCTGTAACTCAGATTCCGCTGGAAAACCATCAGCTACCGCTGGTGTGAAAATCTCTCTAAACTTTGAAATAATAATAATGTGTAAAAGAAATTAAGAAGGCAGTTCGAAGATTCATATGAAATCAAAGATGACTAAGACAATTCGAATTTCTCGACCCGATATTGTACGTTTACTATCAAATTTCTTGAGCTTTTTATTGTCACTATAAATGTTCCTTACATTTTTTAGAAAAATACAACGACTAAGATGTGTTAATGAGGCAATCAGTGTCAAATGGCGACTGAGAAAATTTGTTGGAAATAAAATAGCATAACAAATTCTGATATAACATCAAATCACAAACTCTAGAAGAATTAGCTGATTTTCGGACTTTGATTAAGTTAAAACTTAGATAGTTTAAAGGCGTAAAGTATATATATATATATATATATATATATATATATATATACTACTTTTTTGTGGTCCACTATAGGGACATTTTAGGGGTTTGAGGGTCATTTTTGAAAAGTACCAGGTCACATCTGTAACAAAAGCATTGATATTTATCAACCCCTGTATCTGGTATACCCACATTATACTACACAGGAAAAATGATAAATCAAAAATCAAATCAACGTGGAAACCAGACAACAGGCCTGGCTTTAATGATCAAAATGTGCTCCCTCGATAGCCAGCATGGGGGACTCGATTGACGTCGCACAAATATCGGCTGTTCTAATTTCAAAGACCAAAGCAGCAATCAAACTGAGAGAGATCAAAGGAATAAATGACAAGAGAAGACAACAAAAGTGAAATCCATTTATTCTAAAATCAATCCAACCAAAAGAGGATACAGAAAACGGATTATGGAGATTTTTGCGATCAAGTGAAGTTGATTTTAAAGAAATGCTGGTGTCCTGATCTTGAAATGCTAGAAATATGTGAACTGATAAACCGTAAGAAAATACTCAAAGAGTGTTCCCTAATAAACACAAAATATTGAAAACAAAGCCTCCACAGAACCCAGTATTTTAACATCAATGTTAACTCAAAATGACAGAGAAAATATAGAATTACTTAAAAAATCATGAGTGGATAGAAGACTTTACTACTATATCTAAGGAATCAAAACTGGAAAAAGTCAAGGTAGAGATCGGAAAAGTATATACATTATTGAAACATATCACAACGGACATCATCACCAAACTGAACGAATTGATTTACGCAAAAGCAAAACAAGTGAGTGTTAAAAGTAATCCAAACGGAAATGCAAAACCTGGATAGGAAACGTAGCTTGAAAGACAAAGAGAGAAACTGCAACAACAAGCGAAACTCTTAAGGAAGGTAAATCACACAAGAACCCAGCGGAATGAAAAGGTCCCCAAAAGACAATCACTGGCAAGTCTGACAACACAACTGTAAAAAAAATAAATCAAAAGATATGGGTGAAAGAAAGGATAAAATAGGAATTGGGACTGAATCAAGCAATACAATCAAAACAAGGGCTTTCTGAATAACGAAGGAAAATGCCAACAAAAAGTTAGTGGTGAGTCCACAAGGATAAATCAGCAACCTGATTCAAAATATTCTGGGGTAAAATATGGAAAGGAAATGAATATAAATGAATTACTGACTGCATTAATAACATAAAAAAATAATTATAACTTGAAAGATGTCCGGAGGCAAGAATAAACCTGGATTCGCTAAGGGTAATAATCAAGGAAATATTAACTAGGAAAACGCCAGTTCATGATGGCATACAAGGATTCTGGTTTGAAATATAATGTCCATCCATGACAGATTAGGCTTGCATCTGAGTAATTTCCGACAAGAAGCAAGCATACCAGAATGCGTAACGAATAGGAAACACCCCTGATACAGAAGGACCCTTAAAAAGGACAAATCCCAGCAATTATAAATCAATAAAGTGTTTACTAAGTATGTGGAAAATCCAGACAGTATTAATAAAAGAAGAAAATTATTACTTGCTTATACGCCGATGATTATTTCCTGAAGAACTAAAATAATGCAGCTGGAGAACAAGAGGATCAAATGACGCATTATATATATAGATGAGCACATCTTCAAAGAAGCTAAAACAAGACGGAAAAATAAAGCCATGGCATGGATAGACTACAAAAAGACCAATGACATGGTCTCACAAACTTGGATAAAAGGGTGATTGAGAATGTATAAAATCATAAACTTCATGAATGTCAGCAAAAACTAGAGGATTGAATTGAAAGCAGGAGGACAATCCCTTGCAGATGTAAAAATCAAAAGAGGCAACTTCTTGTGAGATTCACTCTCGCAACTGCTATTCGTTATAGCAATAGTGTCACGAAACTACACATTTAGAAGGCGCATCGGTGGCTAAAAGTTTACAAAATAATTATAAAAGATTAATCGACTTATAGACATAGATGACATAGTGGGATTTCCGAACGAAGAAAACGAATTGGAGATTCAGATACGAACAATAAGAATATACAACCAGGATATAGGAATGGAATTTGACCGAAAAATGTGCCATGACCCTAATGAAAAACAGGAAAATAAAAACAGTAAAAGGAATATGATTACCAAATCAGAAAAGCTTAAGAATGTTTGAAGAGGAGGAGGATTTCAAGTATTTGGAAGATGATACCCACAAACTAGCGCATACGAAAGAAAAAATTTTAAAAGAGTACTTAAAAAAGAATGAAAAGGTTTCTCGAAACCAAACTCAGCTGCAGAAATCTCATCAAAAGGATAAACACCTGGGAAGTCCCCCTTGTAAGATAAAATAGACAAGAAAGGTAAAATGACAAAGGAACTTGATAATTGTGCACAAGGCCTAACAGCCGAGAGATGTCATAAACAAATTGCATGTGTAAGGAAAAAGTGAGAAAAATTCACCAGTATTGCGTAGATTCATCATCTTAAAGAGTCGAGGAATACATTAAAAAAAAAAAAAAAAGAAAGATTAATTAAAGCAACCTATAACAGCAAGTAAGAGAAGTACCAACGTAAAAAACACAACTAGGAGACAGAAACGGGACGAAAAATAACTGTATGAATATTTCAAGGAATAAACTGACTATATTCCACACGAGAAGTCATGGACATGGCTTACAAAAGGGAAATATCAAAAGAGAAAATGAATGTTTTCTAATAGCAGTACAAAGCAAGGCCATGTGGACGAAATATGTTAAAGCGAAAATTGATAATGTGCTGCAGAATAATACACAAGTGTAAGTTATTAGGAGAAGAAGTTGAAACAGTTAATCACATTGTAAGAAAATATAATAAACTAGTACGAAATGAATACAAGACTAGGCTCGACTGGGGGGATAAGGTGATCCATTGTGAATCATGCAAGAAATTAGAATTTGACCATACTACTCAATGGCATATTCACAAAAAAAGAACCTGTCTTTGAGAATAAGACATATAAAATTCTCTACGACTTAGCGGTACAAATGGATCTCTTTATCCTGGCCAGACGACCAGACCTTGTAGTAAATTTACAAAAAAATAGAACTTGTAGTCTGGAGAATTTTGCCATTCTAATAAAGGAATGCGAAACGATAAACAAATACTTGGAACTTGTCAAGGAACTAAAAGAAGGAGCTGTAGAACATAAAGATGACGCTGATGCCAATCTAGTTGGTGCACTTGGAACGGTCCCCAAAGTCTAGAAAAGGAGAAGAATATGAATTCAGAGGAAAAATCGAAATCCAGACAATAGCATCGCTGAGATTGGTCCGAATACAGAGAAGATAGTGAACAGATATGAGGAGACATGTTCTCACTCAGACTCAAGTTAAAAACCTCCAGCGGTAGCTGATGTGAAATACTCAAAAGGCGTGTCAAAATAATAATAATAATAATAATAATAATAATAATAATAATAATAATAATTGGAACAAATGGTATATGCACAATCCAGTATCTGTTCTGGAAAATGAGACACATACACTCATCTGGGATTTTCTCATACAAATGGATCCTCTAATCTCATTCAGACCACAAGGCTTTATAATAATCAATAGACAAAAGAGAACTTGCAGAATTATGGACTTTGCTCTCCCAGCTGACCACAGAGTAAAATTGAAAGAAAGTGAAAAGAAGGATAAATACCTCGACCTTGCTAGGGGAAATGAAAAAACTTTGAAACATGTGACGATTATACCGATTCTAATTGGGGCTCTTGGTACAGTCACAAAAGGATTAGTACAAGGACTGAAGGACTTGGAAATAACAGGACGAGTGGAGACCATCCAAACTACTGCTTTATTGAGATCGGCCAGAATAATGAGAAGAGTCTTGGAGACTTGAGGACACTTGCTGTCACTCAAACGCCAGTGAAAGACCATCAAAAATTTCACGTAGCAAATAATATGAAGAAGAAGAAGAAGAAGAAGAAGAAGAAGAAGAAGAAGAAGAAGAAGAAGAAGAAGAAGAAGAAGAATGAACATTTCAATACATAAATCACAACAGAGAGCATTAGGGAAACAAGTAGAAATGAAGATAAACAACATCATTGAATGGATAGCGACGGGCAACGTTATGAAAGCAGGAAGATTAAATAAAAACTTTAACAAAAATGAAAGGGGAAATTACTAAATAAAGAATTTATTTCAATTAAGGGAATGAAAGAGGAAATGACAAATAAAAATAGCAGGCAATCGAAAGAAATAAAGAAATCTGAAGAATGACTCTTAGTGAGCTCGGCAAGAATCGGAAAATCTCGGGAAAACATAACTAACCTTGAATAAACAGTAATGGCAGGTTTGTTTTTTTTTCTTTTCTTATTTGGATTTTTTTTTCTTTTTTAAATGAGGGTGGCGCCCATTCTTTTCTTTTTTTTAACTTTTCATTGAAGGCTTCTTCGATTTTTTGTTGAATATTTATGTGTTCGAAAATGGCGGTTTGACCTCGCCATATAATACATTCTGGTGGCTCTCTTCACAATAGCCCGGGCATATTCGGCTGGACAGTGTCACTTTGCGATTGGTTTACGTCAGTCGGAATTGCGATTAGACGTTTGATTTAACTCGAAGTCTGACAAAAGCATGCTCCGAAGACGACGACTCTCTCTTTGTGCTTGCTCTTTCTTTTACACTTCAACCATTCTTCTTCTTCTTCTTCTTCTTCTTCTTCTTCTTTTGATTTTTCTTGTTCCAGTTCTTTTTCAGAGAAATCTAGATTTATGGTAAATCTAATTTTTCGTTTGGTATTACTTGAGGCGTATTAATTTCACAATTCCAGACTTTGAAAATGACAAAAATTTTGTGCTTATGTACTCTTGATTCATATGAACAAATCCTTGTAATTTGCACAATTTCAAATAGATCACCCTCTCCACCCCGTTATGACTATCTCATATAGTTTTTAAGACAATTTGCTGAATTCGCTTAATATAACACTTAGTCACATCTCTGTCTCCCCACAGAAATCTATATTTGTTCTTTTCCTCTTCTTCTTTTTCTTGTCTGTTTTTCACACCATCCAAGCCTGGTGGTCTTTTAATGGAGTTTGAGTGATAGCAAGTCTCCTCATGTCTCCAGCACCCTAGCCGATCACAGAAATGCTGTAATCAGGATAATTTCGATTCTGACACTGATTTCCAAGAACTCCAGTCCATTCTCAAGGCTCCTAGAGACCGTTCTGAGCACACCAAGTACACTTGTTATTATTATCATTATAAATATTGGGTTTTCTCACCTGTTTAAACTGGTGGTTTTTCACTGATAGCCAAAAATTGTTATCTTACCTTAAAGACAGTTTAAGTCCATTACTTAAGGTTTCATGTGCATTACAGAATCACCAAACAAATATAGTTAATAATTCGAATATTTTAGGTTTAAGACTCACTCTGCAATAATAGCATCGAGTACAATTAACGCATTTTCCTTATTTGCATTTCGTTTACTCTCTCTCTCTCTCTCTCTCTCTTTCTATATATATATATAGAGAGAGAGAGAGAAAGAGAGAGAGAGAGAAAGAAAAAGAAAGTGAGAGAGAGAGTGAAAGATACGGTGCAAGTGCAAATGGTCTAATTGTAATCAGTAGGAAAAATGGAATCGACAATCCGAGTCCAAAACGTAATAAAGTAAGGTCCATTACTCCTTCTGTATTAAAGAAGGCGTGAGTTCTGCAAACGACTGACAAAAAACCTGATGGGAGGGAACGCAATTGGATATGATGAGGATACTACATACATTCAAATATATATATATATATATATATATATATATATATATATATGAAGAATGAGGGGTAGTAGATGGAAGAGAGGGTGTTATAATATATGCAATATAGACTGACAGAGACATATATCGTAAAATTCGATCGGTTTCTTACCCGGGCATGATTAATAGGTTATGCTATTGGCCGTTGACCCAAGACCAACTACTACTCTAAAATGAATCAATATTACTGACCAAGGTATTATCACGCCGAGCGTCTAAGACGGCCATTTTGCCTGCCAGTCGTAATTAATGGCCATTTCAACTCTAGCCAAAATCAGTCTTCTCTTTATTTTCCATTTTCCAGTCTGGCTCATGCATTTCCTTCCTTCAGTCCTTTTCTTTCTTTTTTTTCTTTCCTTTTTTCTTTTATTTTTGCTTTTTTGTTTTGTTTTTTTTTTACTTTCCTATTTAAATTCTTTCTCTCTTTGCAGTAACTCTTTTCTTTCGTTTTCTTTACTTTTCAGGGTTTTTTTTTTCAGTGGGAATGCAAGGCACTTGAATAATTTAATATAAATAAGAGAAAAAAAAACTCGAAACTAATTTCCAATTTGTTAGCTTGCTATTTGTACCACTTCTGTGAATGACTTTTCTTGAATGACTGTTGACTCGTCTTGCATATGAAAAGCCAGTATAGTGAATAAGATCGTTGCTTAGAGTTCTTGCCATGCAAGTCCAGCACCAGGCCAAATGGAGCTTAGAAATTAACCTTATTGAATTGCTGGAAAGCATGGAAACTAAATTACAGTACAAGGACACATGAAGTTAAAAAAATTACGAAGAGATACAAATTCTATCTTGCAAAACATTACGGGTTTCTTTGCTTTTAAATGATAGTCCGACTATATTCAACCAACACAAACAGGATGGGATGCAAGGTCAGTTCAGTGTTTTCTTTCTACTTGATAGGTTGCCCAACCAAAGCAAAAGAAGCCAGTCTGCCCTATTATTTCCCCGTAGCTGGAGAGAAAATAAAAGGATTCATATCGTTCTTAAATTCTCAAGAGTGAAATGACATACAACAGTTTCGTCCTGGATTTGAACGAGGATAACCGACTATAAGGAACCACTGACATACAAAATTAAATTTGGTAAATAACAATAAGATGCTTAGTATAATTTAGCAATTATCTCGTTGGTTTTGCAAGATATTGTCAGTGATTTTTACCATCAATTAGTTCTCTATTACTATTGCTTTTTGTCAGATACACATACCTGAAGATTCAGGAATATCTCCCGTATTATGGATGTCTGTCTCATGATGGAGTTAGTTGTATAACTCTTCGCCACAGCTGGTTTTCTCGTTCGAATTTTGATAAAAGCTAAGATCCAAATGATTTTTACAGCTAGCAAACAACCATTTCAATACAAAAAGATAAGTGCAATAATTTTTCACTAAACTTTGGCTGTATACCATTTACATGATAAGCATGATAATATAATAACGTAGAGTAAAATAGAATTATTCATAAAAAAATGAATACAAAAGATTTCATACTTTCTATTGTTAATGTTGTACACCTGCTAAAAGCACGTTTTCCGCAAAATCCTCTGTGGAAGCAACTTCTTGCCGGTAATTTGTCTTTAAAAAGTATCTATGTTGTGTTTTTATTTCTGGGGAAATAATAGGGCAGACTGGCTTCTTTTGCTTTGGTTAGGCAACCTATCAAGTAGAAAAAAATTTTCGCACAAATTTTGCAGATTTTTCGTCAGTCTACATCTAAGATTTTATATTATGTTATTCCTCTCCTTTTCACTTATCTTTTGCCTGTATCTTATTATTATTTTCCCTCTCTCTCTCTTCTTATATTCCTTGTCATCCATGTTTCTTTATCTCAACATTATAACATTAAGTTCCTATACACAAAAGGAATAAAAAAATTCACAAATTTTTCAACTTCATCCTTTCTTTTATCTTTCTTTTGTTCTATCTCCCCATCGAGAATTCCTAAGTATCACGATGTTCATGCCTTTCCCCCTTTACTTCCTTAACAAGTTTCAAAGTTTAGTTTAGCAATTTTATTTGATTCAATCGTTTCGCACAAATTGTGCCACACTGTACTGACGACTGCCATGAGGAGGGGGAAACGCAAAAACACAACACACCTCAAATGTTGAACCTTCTGCTGTTTTATGCTCTCTGTTTACGTTCCGAGGTCACAGAAGTATATGGAAATGAATAACGGACACAATACGTTGTGGATATTATTCGTTCCTGTAGAAATCAATCCTAAAATGGTTCAATCACTCTCAGCCAACGCCATCACTTGTCTTGCTTGTGTCTCCAGTCACCAAAGAGAGAGAGAGAGAGAGAGAGAGAGAGAGAGAGACTGAAAAACACCGGATTATTTTATTAGGGTTCACAACATATCGATCCTTCACTTACGTCTAACGAACCCGGCATCAAATAACCAGCCTTCGGACCCACTTATATAACCGGTCAAGTTTAGTAATTTCGGCAACTTTTGATTCATTGCTGTTTTCAATCTGTGGTGCCAGATAAAGAATATCTTATTTCACCAGGAGAACGAGGTTTTGAAGTTTGTCGACTTGTCTTTCTTTTCGAGTTTTTTTTTCTGTTTTTTTTTTTTTTTTTTTTTTTTTTATGTTTTTTTTTTTATAAATCATCTATTCGCGCCTCGCGAACAACCGCTTACATTTTTGCGCTTGACTCTGACGTTATTCACACAAACTAGCTTAACATCAGTATTAATGAACGATTTTACTGTCGTTATAGCTTACTTTGATCTTGATCTTTTTGCCATGTGTTGACGGGGGTTCAGCTAGTTGTTAAAATTTCTCACTGAAGTAAACTAATATCGCAGTAGAAACCGAGTTTGGTAGAACTCTAATTTAAAAAGAATCCTTTGAAGCCTTTCAAAGCCTTACGGAAATTCCCTTGCTAGAATCCGGGCGCCGACCACAAGCGACTGACTGATTTTACTTCTGACTTTATCGTATAATTAACAAGATAGTATGTAGACAAAACTATAATTTATGTCGGGGGATAATATCTAAAAGTGTCCAGTTAGGCGCATGGCCATAGGGAATATATTCGGCAACCAATATATGTTATTCCAGGAGAGAAAGAATTTTGCAGTCATTTACATTGCATTTAACATCGCTTTAGATCAGCGATTTCATATGTCTAATATAAAAAAATGTCTTTGTCATAAAATTATGCAGATATGTTTACAAAAGCATGCAGACATTTTTTATCGATGGAGAGAAAATAATCTTACAAAAAAAAAAAACTTCAATAATATATACTATGTATTATAAATATATGTATGTAACTTGCATCGCATAACCTTGCTATAGAGGTTGGTCATAAATATCACGTAATAACATTCATTTAAACTGAATTATATTCCACTAGAAATAATAAAACCCGGGTATTTTGGGTTGAAATAATTAACTTTTCTTTAAAAAAATGTAAAGTTTACTTATTTTCGGTTGAGACAGCATCATAATGTTGAAAGTAATTTTCAAAAGTTATAATTCTATTGTTCAACGAGAATAAAGCTTTTTCCTGGATGATACATGCGCGTCAATATTCAATTTGTAAATATTAAAAACGACATTATTCTTTGCATTCTTTTCCAATATAACAGCTTAAAAGTATAAAAGACGGAAAGAGTCAGACATGAAGTTTTTTGGGGTTTTGGGTTTTTTTTTAATGACAGCTGCTGCAATGAGTTTTGAAATAAATGCCCCTAAGCAGTGTTACATAGTCGTGTGGGGCAAAGTTGGCTGAAGAAAGCCACTTCTTAGAAATAAAATCCATGAGAAATTTTTCTCCATACTTACATCCACCTGCTTGTCGAATATTTTGCATTCGCAAAACAGGCTGCCAAACTTTAAATTTTTATCCAGCGACAAAAGTTTCAAATTTGGCCCTTTTCATCCAGATGCGATTAACCAATATACCACCTTTGTTTGGTTTCTTCTATTTATTTAACAGTATATCAACTATTTATGGGTTATTTAATTTTCATTGCTTTCTAAATATTCAACTATATTTTCTATTTTCTAAGAATCATTTTAGTTTTTTGCCCTTTTATTTGTCTCTAATAAAGTGTTTTCTCGATTTATGATTTCAAGTATTCCTATCTAATACAAATAATTTTCTCATTGCTGCATTGTTTCAAGTATTCCAATCTAATACTAATTTATATTCAATTATATCGTTTCAACTGACGATTTCTATTTTATTATTATCATTTGTTTAGACTCAGTTGTATGTATTCACGTATTCTTATCAAATATGAATAACTTTCAAACAGATCCCTTTGACCCACAGATGAAATTCGGACTTCTAACAGGTAATACCACTTTGGGTCCGAGAGGATCTGAGAGTAGGGACAATGAAAGTGTACTCCACCCTCCTCAGATCTCTAAAACTTGAACCCCACACTCAGATGTAGTGTATTGTTATACTTAGGAGACCTGTTTTTACCGAAGGGCCATAATCTTCATCAGAGGGTGCACTTTGTGTATTCTAAGTAAGTAAAGTTGGTGACCTTACTCGAGAGTGACAAGAAGGCTAGCTTTTCAATAACTACTACACCGAGGTGTAAGGGAGGGCGCTACTCCTTTCCCTGGCTTCCTCCACTTTACCCTTGATCCTAACCTTATAATGCTGAGTGCTAAGCAAGGCGGAATCAAGTACCATTTTTGAGGCTTTGGTATGACTCAACCTGGGATTGAACCCCGGTCTCCTGGACCCTCTACTCATTAGGCCAATGGCCCGGTATAAACCACCAAAAGAGTGGCAAGTGAGTTATGCGATGTGGGCAGGGGAATTCAGGAGGAACGTTCTCCTGGGGGAAATCTCCTCCTAAGGCTACTCCAATTTATTTTGTCAGACAAACATAAATCAATTTGATTCGTTTATTTGATTTGATTTATTTGACTTTTTCATTCAGAGAATTTTTGGACCACTTTTAGTCAAACTGTCAGATACGACAGAATTTGGATCAAAGCACAAGTTGTTGAAATTGTATTCTAAAATATAAGTTTATGCATATCCTTCTCAGAATTTTGTTTGAGACTTTTGAAGAGGGGTTGTTTTTAGCACTTACGACTTGGGTTTGTTTGAAGAATTTCTCCGTACATCTTCTTTTATCACAACGTTTTACAGCTTAACTTCCGGTTTTTCTTAGATACCAGTTCTGAAATGTCGAAACCACTTTGAAGAGACACGAGTTTCTCCTCTTTTATATGTTCTCTTGGGATGGTTTTTGTAGAGGTCAGGAGAAGACGATACGAAAAAGGCACAGGTGCAGGCACCGGATATGATGTGTATGAGAATGGAAGAGCATGTCATGTTAAAATACGATTTGACATTCTCAAGCACATCAGACACCGAGAAAGCTGCAAGATAAGTAACCGAAACGTCGTAATAATAAAAATCAATAAAGTACATACAATGATGATGTTTTCTATCCAAAAATGACCCTGTGATAT
>OY757913.1:36598186-36745686 GCA_963585895.1 Sepioteuthis lessoniana
TATAAAAATTTGTAAGATATTTTCAAAGTGAATGATATATTAAGAATAACAATATATGTTTATTGGTCAATCTTCATCACCTTCAATTTATATAGATAGATGAGATGTCAGGCATCCTCATTATTGTCAGTTTTTTTGGAAGATAAATAAATAGATAGACAGTCAGAAAGGCATCAAGTCGTCGAGAGGTGTCATCTAATGATTGTGTCCAAGTTGATAAATGAAACTTTAAGTCATAAGAACAATATAAAAAGACGAAATTTCTTCATTTTTTTTTTTGCATTTTATCATGCCTTGATAGCCAGAATTTGTGGACGTTTTTATCCAGTATACATATATTATTATTTACTCCTCTAGAGTTTTTCACATCAGTATTAGCTGATGGTTTTTCACTGGAGTTTGAGTGACAGCAAGTCTCCTCAAGTCTCCAGGACTCGTCTCAGTATTCTGGCCGTCCTCAGCAATGCTGTCGTTTGGATAGTCTTTACCCGTCCGCTAATTTCCAAGTCTTCCAGGCTCTTTAATCCTTTAGTTACTGTGCCTAACGCACCAATCACAATTGGCAAAATCGTTACTTTCATGTTCCACAGTTTTTTCAATTCTCTAGCAAGGTCGAGGTACTTATCCTTTTTTTCACTTTCCTTCAGATTTATTCTGTGGTCCGCTGGGACAGCAAAGTCAACAATTTTGCAGATTCTCTTTCTTATGCTGAATATAATAAGGTCTGGTCTTCTGGCCGGGATTAGGTGATCCGTTTGTATGTTAAAGTCCCATAGGAGTTTATGCGAGTCATTTTCTAGGACAGGCGCCGGGTTGTGCATATACCATTTGTTTGTATGGTCGAATTGAAATTTCCTGCACATTTCCCGGTGGATTACCTTGCCGACCCAGTCGTGTCTCGCCTTGTACTCCTTCTGTGCTAATTTGCTGCATTCGATTATAATGTGATTGATCGTTTCGTCTCTGTCACCGCATATCCTACATTTACTGGTCTGTTGCGTCTTATCTATTCTCGCTATCATTATTATTATTATTATTATTATTATTATAAAAGCTAAAAGCAGAGGTGACCCGAAATATTAATCTCTTGAAGAAGACCGCTAAGTCTGAAACCTGTGGTTGTTGGTTGATGGGTTGTTTGTTTGGATTTTATGGCATATCAACCTTTGTAGGTTTTTCTTAATGTCAAATCCTTTTTAATACAAATAACCAGTTTTATTTCAAACAATTCAGTTTAGCATGAGTACACAGTTTAATTGTCAAAAATCGTTCTATTTCTAATTACTCAGTTTAGTCAAACTGTTCTAATTCAAACAATTCAGTTTAGTATAAGTATAATTTTTGCCCACACGCAGCATTAATGGAACTTCACCATCAGATTGTTTGGCATCATATCAGGACACTCATTGAAGGGTCTTACCCCTCAGTAAAGATGCAGTCGGTATATTTTACAGCTCCAGCCGACTGGAATTAAATGTAAAACAGTTTTATTTCAGATAATTCAGTTTAGCCTAAGTAATGTAGATGTAAAGCAGTTCTATTTTAAACAATTCAGTTAAGTATAAATACACAGTTAAAAAAAAATTAGTAAACACACGAAACCATGGTTTAGTTCTATTTGACCCATTGATAGAACCCTTTCAGGGGCTACCACTCCGAGCCAGAAAGGACCGGGGAGTTATGGCAATGAAGGTGTGCTCCGCCTTCCCCAAAGCTCCAGCCTTACTGGGACCTCACCCTCAGATTGTTTAGTGTCATATCCGGGACATTAGTTGGGAGGGTCTTACCCTTCTGCAGAGGTGCAGTCGGTGTATTTTACAGCTGAAGCCGCCAGGGTAACCGAAACGCGTGGAGAATAATTATATAAAATAAAATCCTTGTGTACCACATTCAAATCCATTTACCGACCTATTCCTTTTAAGATATTTAGTTTTCTTTCATTGGACCAAAATATATATATATATATATATATATATATATATATATATATATATATATATATATATATATATATATATATATATATATATATATATATATATATATATATATATATATATATATATATATATATATATATATATATATATATATATATATATATATATATATATATATATATATATATATATATATATATATATATATATATATATATATATATATATATATATATATATATATATATATATATATATATATATATATATATCGAGGGGGGAGAGAGATAGGTAGGAGCTTATGGTTAAATTGTTACCGTTGTAGACAATGAGCACTGCGAACTGAGTTCAAAACCTGCACAAGGCTGTTTGTATTTACTATAGCGCTAATATTCTTGAGAACGTTTTGAATCCAACTATTCTCCCTCCAACTCTGGTTAAATAATAGGGAAGTCTAAGCCACCTAACCTTGGTACGGCAACCGGTCAAGAAGAAAGAAACTCTGAATTCAAATCTATTAAACTCTGCTTAAAATTACCTTGTGTCATATCCTCCTTTAGGGGGGGGTTTGGTAAATACATACAAGTATATATATATATATATATATATATATATATATATATACATATATATATATATTAGAAAAAAGGGTGAAAGATGTTATGTACATATATTCTCTCTTTCTCTCTGTATCTCTCTCTCTTTCTCACACACACACACACACACACACATACACAACACACATAATTTACCGTTCCTTTCTTAATATCTAAAGAAATACTGAGCGAGGGAGAGGGAGAAAGATAAAGTAAAAAGAGCAAATAAGGTGAGAAGAGAAAACTCTTCGGTGAAACGGGGAAAAAACATAATCTTCTATTCAGAAGGAAAGTATGTTTTAAAAAGGTTTCTCTCGAAATAAGCATTGTATTGCTCAGGTAAAATCCCCTGATGTTTGGATTCAGTAACTTACAGTAGATATCGTGGAGAATCCTTTTAACTCAATGAAGGAATATAAAAACCCGTACAATGTGTTAAGCGAACAGGTACATATTGACGGATAAGATGAAGATACTATTCTTTTTCTCCGCTTTGGTATTTTACTATGACAGCTTTCTCAACACAAATATTATTATATGTGTTTGGCCGGTTATAATTTTATATATCATTATCAATTTGTTAAATTGAATCAAATCGATACGTTTGACAACTGAAGTTATTCTCATAATGAAGAGGGTCGACTAATATAGCGTAAAATGTAACTAATTTCTCGTTTCTACCAATATGTTAGTGTAATACGTTCTATTCTGAGTACTTCAGTACTATAGCCTTTTACCAAACCAATTTGGCTTCATTAAAATTATCAACTCACTCTGTTAACACGGATTTCCCTGACTCTCACTCTCCGTCCGTCGCTATTATCCATCATTCTCAGATTATATCCTGTGTTCACACAAAATTGTTTTGGTAAATTCTTATTGGTTGACCAACATGTGGTGGTGTCCATAGGAAAACGTCACTTATTAATTCGTCCTTGCTTCTCCAGCAATTCGTTCTTTCTTTTTAGGACAATTTTGTTTAGTAACGCTATAAAGAACATACTATCTACCAAATTCCATGTCGTCACGTTTCTTTTAAATCACTGGTCTTTACCAGGTTGACACGATGAAGATAAATTTTTCTGCGAACAAAGTTATCACTTGGTTCATGCTGAATTTTTTAGAAACTTAAAGTTCTAGAAGGAAAGAAACTGAAGCAAAAAAACAAGTTTTCAAGAAGCTTAAATCCACGAAACAACAGGTTTTCAAAATAATAGAAGCCAACTTTCGCTAACGCCAAAGGGTTTAATATGAGTGCCATTCCATAAATAACGTGAATATTGCCTCAAGAGCAATTGCACCTTTTTCAAGAAAATCATTAGTGATTGGCCTTTTCATGTACAAGAAGACTTTCAGTTCTACTTGTGTATTGACTTCTGCACCCCGAACATTTATTTAACCGAAGAGTTAGTCCACGCTATGGGCTGTCTTCTTGATTTAGGATCGTAGTTGCAAAAGCCCATGTTTAGCTAACTTGTAAACATTTTCGACAAAAACACGCTTCCTTGTATACATTACACTTTTTTCTATAAATTTCACATAGTCTGCACTTCTCAGTCACCAAGAATTTCATGACAGATCTCTATTCACACCTGAAGCACTCTGATTTTATGCCATTTTGAGAAGCTTTCAAAACAAATACTTTTCAAGTTTAAAATAATCTTTATTAACCAATTCCAAAAATACAGAATTTTCATTCATTGGAAAAAATTCTGAAAAATTTATTTTGCTGTTTTTTAAAAAGATTACCGTATTAACTTAATGGCCATTGTAGATAGATAGATAGATAGATATATAGATTTCCCTTATTTACTGAGTGAACTTCGTATAATTCAAACAATCTTTTTCGTATGTTGGGCCGCAGTTATAAAATTATCTATCCAGATGTGCCGAAACTCTCATTTTGAAACCCAAAACTACCAGAGATCGACGTTACTTTGTCTAAATGTAGTATCCTCCATTGATATTTGATTTTAAAAGAAGATTTAGTAGATCCAGTGAGATACAATCTCACCTATCATCAAAACCTTGGTTATGTCGCCTGTATCGTCTGCAGAATCACAATCTACACAGCCAAGAAAGAGGTGTTCTGGGTTTGAAACTAAACTGTACTTAGACAAACGTTTATTAACTTCCAAAATTACGTTTAACTCGACCGACTAGGAAATGTGTTCTTTTACCATATTGGGCTATCTTCAATTACTGTTTTCATTTCTATCCACTTCAAAGCAACAGCATATTATTATTTTTATATTGCTTCGTATAGGCAAGAGACTCTATTTTGATGGAAATGCTGTCTCCCAGCGGAACAATACAGATTGTAATTATCCTATTGTCTCTAAATCTGAGAAGTGGGATTAACGTTCCAGACAGATATTATGGACTTGCTACTTAGGTGATGTTTTTTTAATTCTCTTTGCTAACGTTTTACTTTTCATTGTCGGAGAAAGAAACTATCTTTGCATACAGACAATGCAATTGAAAACAATCGTAGACTAGATGGGTCAAAATATTATGTTGACAATATCAAAGACCAAAAAAAAAAAATAAATAAAATACTATTATTCAATTATTTTACTGTTTTATATTACTATTCGAATCAGGCTGGCAAAAAAACGTCTTTGAGAATTTATTTTTTCATATCACAAGATATGAATTCAACAGGAAATATGTAGAATTTCATACAATCGGTCGGGAATTTTTTATAGAATGGTTCGTGGAATGTGGAATGAAGCATCAGGTAGCCTCCCCACCCCCACTGAACATGATGGGGGTCTGTTTGAACAACAACAATGAGTCAGCCACGAAAACTAGCGGTACCCGCAGGAAACGGTTACACGAGAATAAATAATTTTGAAACGGGTCAAGCAGTCAGTCAGTAGTCAACAGAGGATATGTAAGGAGAGCTACGATATATGGAATAATATGATCTTTCCTGCATCAACTAAAAAATGCTACTTCATGTCGTCCTGAGTTGAGATCAGTCTTGTGGTAGATTAAAGCACAAATAAAGAGAGCGGTATTTTTCTCTGACTACCTGTTCGCCTTTTTCTTTTTCTGTGAACTTGTCAACGTCTCTTCAGTTAATTATCGTCTCCCGTAACTTTCTTCAAGACCAAGAATAGTGTGATTTTCTACCTGTTAATTCTTTTCAAAAGCAGAGTAATTTAATATATAACTGAAGTCAAAAGGCGAATGCGATTAATGGTAGTCATATAAGATTTTATCATAATGCATTCTATGCTTATCCCTTCAGTGTAATTATAAAATATTTGATTAAACAAGAAATATGAGGACTGATTTTGCGGCTAAGAAAAAGAAAACGAAAACCAATTAAATTTGGTTTCAGACTCAACCACCCGTTTCTTTATTGATGACCTCTCATCTTTTCTTGACTTGCACGAGAGGGAGCAGATTGTCACGGCTCGAAAAGAAAGGAACGATAAGGAAATTATTTATAGTCTGATTCGTGTCCTGAATGCAAACGACCTTCTCACTCGGTCATTAGTAGACACATTGAGAAAAGCAGAAAAATGACAAGAAGAAAGTTGGAAAGAAAAAAATCAATGTGCACGTATTACAGAATAAAGTAAATAATCTTAAAGACGCTTGAGATGGAGACAGAAAAAAAGAAAAACAAAACTTTTATTAGAAAGATAGCCATGTGCTAAAAATTCTAATTAAGATATTTAAAGACGAAGGGTATTATTTTTCTTATAATCATTATCTTTTTACGATAACAATGTCATTTATCATTTATACAACAACTACTAATACTAATATTAATACTACTACTACAATAATAATAATAATAATAATAATAATAATTTCTTTTTCAGGTACACAAACGACGAACTAGGCAATCAAATGAGAGACACCAGCGCAGAAAATGAACTAGGGAAGACAGCAAACTAGAACTTCACTGTTATTTTAGGACCAACCCAGCACAAAGAGGGTATAGAAAACGAATGGTTGAAATCTAGGAAGAATACAGTAGACTATACTAGAATTAAGTCAACAACACAAAGTCTTGGAGACCAAACTAGGACAATAATAAAGAGAGGTTAGTTTTCTGACCTTGAAATATTATAAATACACCAACAGATAAATAGGGAATC
Source organism: Sepioteuthis lessoniana (assembly GCA_963585895.1). NCBI lineage: Eukaryota > Metazoa > Mollusca > Cephalopoda > Myopsida > Loliginidae > Sepioteuthis > Sepioteuthis lessoniana. Next base: position 36,604,841 of record OY757913.1, read on the forward strand.
AAATCGACAAATCCCTGCTACAATAATCGAGAAGCTAAATACATCAAAATAATAACCCTCTAACCGAACGGAAGCGCAAAGTAATAATAATCGAAACACTACGCACCAAACAACATAGAGCAAACACTAACGCAAGAAGAAAAAATGAATGTAGAGATTATAAGAAAATGATATCTGAAAAGAAGATCACATTACCATCTCTCAGGAACCAAGACTGGAAAACAGTCAAGGTAGAAACTGTCAAAATGAATTATTAACAACCATCTCCACCAACAGCATCACAGAATTAAAGAACATCTACGCAGGAGTGAAATTAGTCTGTGCTAAAATCGATGTTCACTTAATAAATACGTACAGAAACTCAAAATCTCGATGGGAAATTAGACTGGAATCATAGATAAAAAATCTACGATAACAATAGAAAATGCTAAAACACTGGAATATATTGGGACTAAAAGAGAAAAAAAATACATTGGTTGGTTGTTTTGTTTTACGGCGCATCAACTCTGTTCGGGTCATTTAACGAAGAATTAAGTCATTTTGATAAAGTTTCAAACAATTCAGTTTAGTACAAGCCTAGATTTTGTCTTCACATAGTCTGTTTTAAAACAGTTTTATTTCAAACAATTCAGTTTAGTATTAGTATACGGTTCAAATGACAAAAACAGTTCTATTTCAAGCAACTCAGCTTAACATAAATACACAGTTTAATGTCAAAACAATTCTATTTTAAACAATTCTGTTTAGTATAAGTATAAATTTTGTTTAACCCGGTTAAATTTCAAAGAGTTCTATTTCAAACAATCCAGTTTAGCATAAGCCCGTCGGTAAATACACTGTTAAATGTAAAAACAAAACAGTTTTCAAACAATTCATTTTAGTGTAATTACACAGTTTAGCTCTATTTGACTAATAGATAGGATCCTATCAGATGCTACCAATACAAGTCAGAGAGAACCTGGGAGCAATGGCAATGAAGAGGTACACCGTATTCCTTTAAGCTCCAACATTACTGGAACATCATTATCAGATTTTTTTAGTATCATATCCAAGAGACTCGTCGAGGGAGTCTTACTCCTCTGCAGAGATGCAGTCGGTGTATACAACAGTACCAGCCAACTGAGCTAAAAGCAACACAAGTAAAAAAAAACAATACATCTCGAAGAAATAAATCAGAAGGTACGGGTTAAAGAATAAGCGCTAAAAAGACATCGTGACATGATCAAACAATACAGGACATTCCAAAACAATCAAACCAAAATTCAGCAAGTAGGGGGAAAATGCATGGATGACAAGGAAACAAAACAATTTCGGAGCAAAATATGAGAACGAAGAAAAAATGATAAAAAAGCCGAATGTATAAACAACCTGGAAAAAATTCCAAGGACTCAAAGAGGGTACTAATACACTTTGATTATTTCAAAGCAACACTCAAAAAATACCAAATAGGAAAGTGCCAGGCCATAATGGCATACGTGATTCCTGGTTTAGAAAATTCACTTCCATCAAGACAGACTGACTATCAAAATAAATAAATGTCTATAAGAAATAGATAAAATAGAATGAATGACCCAAGGGAAAACAACTCTGATCCAGAAAAGCCTCCAAAAAGGGATTATCCCCAACAACTACAGACCAATAACGTGCCAACCTATGATGCTGACAATACAAATTGCACAAAATAGAGGGGAGATTTACTGATTGCTAATAAGCTGTGGACTGTTCAACGAAGAGCAGAAATTATACAAGAGAAGAGCAACAGATTTACTTTACATCGATCAAACGTCCTCAAGGAAAACAAAACGAAAAGTAAAAAATTTAGATATTGCGTGGACTGACCACAATTAAGCATACGATATGATCCCACAAACTGTATAATAGACTGTCTTTAACGCTAGCACCATGAGGCAAAAAATGAGGTAGAAGGCTCAACTGGTAAAGAAGTTCTTTATTCGTAATAGGTCTTCGTTCCTTTTTTGACCGTGAAACTAAAAACAAAATAGAAAATAATTTCTGTAATCCCTTTCACACAGATTAATAACTCGGACAAATACAGATATAGTGTTTGATTCTTACCTCTGTTCGCTTCAAAGAATACCTCCGTCGAAAAGTCCAAAGCCGCTGCTCTGTCAGTCAACACGTGTGCCCTGCTCGGAGTAATGGTAAAAAAAAGGGCAACCCTTCTAACGGTGTCACGTGCGTGACTGGTCGGCGTAAAATGGTAATGTGTACCGAACCCTAAGGTGCCCGTACTAAACAAGGGGGATAACTCCCTCATTTACACTGTCCCAAATGTACAAGATATCCGATGAAGTGATAAAGTTCATCGAGGACACCATGAAAAACTGGAGCGTGGAACTGACAGCAGGTGGAAAAAGCTTAGCACAGGTGAAATTCCAAAGAGGAATCTTCCAAGAATATGCGCTATCATCATTACTATTTGTAATTGCAATGATTCCACTCAATCATATACTTAGGAAATGCACCGGCTGATACAAACTTCATAAATCGCAAGAAAAATCAACCACCTAATGTACATTGACAATATAAAAATTGTTTGTCAAAAATGAAAACTAATTAAAAAACGTAACACGGCCAGCAGGGATAGACAGTCAAGATATAAGAATGAAATTTGGCATAGATGAAATGTGCTATGCTAATAATAAAAAGCGGAAAACGGCAGATGACGGTAGGAATAAAACTACCAAATCAAGAAAAAATCGGAACGCTCGGAAAAAAAAGGAAACTTACAAATACTTGGGAATATTCGAAGCGGTCACCGTCAAACAAGCGGAGATGAAAGAAAAACAAATAAAAATGAATACCACAGGAGAACGAGAAAACATCTCGAAACCAAACTACATTGCAGAAATCTCACGAACGGGATGAACACTAGGGCTGTTCCCCTCTTGTGAGATACTCGGGACTAATTCTTAAAGTGAACAAGGGAAGAACTTCGGCAAATGGACCAGACAACAAGAAGGCATATGACGATTCACGTGGCCTTAAAGCCCAGATGTAAAAATAAATTATTATTATTATTGTTGTTGTTGTTATTATTATTATTATTATTCATTTTTTCTTAATTTTCAGATTTATTTTTGGTTTCTTATATTCTTTCACCAGGTCTTTACCATAGACCTAACGTGAAAGTATATCATGATTACATGTATTCTCTTTATTTATTTTTCAGCTTCATTAGTATGTTATTTTTCAGTTAAATTTATCATATTTACCCAACCCCTCCGCTCGGGCAGGACATGACACAAGGTCAATTTTTAAGCGGAGTTTAACAGGCTTGAATTTGAATTCAGAGTTTTCCTTCTTCTAGACTTGTTGCCTCACCAAGGCTGAAGAACCTAGTCTGCCCGACTATTTACCCATAGCTGGAGGGAGGATAATTGGATTCATACCTTTCCCAAGGGTATTAGTGCTATGTGAAATGCAACCAGTCTCGTCCAGGATTTGAATTCTTGTCACCGTGTCTATTTCCTACAACGATAACCATTACATCACGGGCACCTCCACAGTTAAATCTATAGTTCTCTTTATAGGGGAAGAACAGTTCATTATTATTATTACTATTATAATTATTTACCTTTTGAGAGCGTTTCACACCAGCGTTAGCTGATGGCTTTTTCTGGCGCCTGAGTAAGAGCAAGTCTCCTCAAATCACCAGGACTCTTCTCTGTACTCTGACCGATATCAACAATGCTGTAGTTTGGATGGTCCCCACTCGTCCTATTATTTCCAAGTACTTAAGTCATTGTAACACTTCTTTAAAGTGAGTTCATCAATTACAATATGTATCACTATCACTTTCATATTCAGTAGATTTTTCAGTTCTCTAGCGAGGTCTAATTACTTACCTTTCTTTTCGCTTTCTTTCAGATTTGACCTGTGGTCAGCCGGAACAGCAAAGTTCCCTATTCGGCAAGTTCTCTTTTGTTGACTCTCACAATGTCTGGTTGTTTGGCCGAGATTAAATGACCCATTCGTTATTATTATTATTATTATTATTATTTACTCCTTTCCGAGTTTTTACCACCAACGTTAACTGATGTTTTCTCACTGGAGTTTGAGTGAGGGAATTATCCTCCTGTTTCCAGGACTTTTCTCAGTATTCTGGCCGATCTTATAATGCTGTAGTCTAGTTGGTCTCTACTTTTCCTCTTATTTTTAAGTCTTCCAGTCACTGTTACAATCCCCTAGGGATTGTTCAAAGTGCGCCAACCACAGTTGTTATCGTCGTTACCTTCATGTTCCATAGTGTTTTTTAAGTTTTCTAGGAAGGACTAGGTACTTATCTCTTTTCACTTTTCTATTTTTACTCTGTGGTCTGTGTAGACGGCAAAATCCACTATTCGGCAGTTTCGCTTTTTTATGACTGTCATTATGTCTGGTCGTCTGGCCGAGATTAGGTGATCTGTTTGTATCTCAGAATCCCAAAAAACTATGAGCATCTCATTCTTCATGACAGATTCTGTGTTGTGCATATACTACTTGTTCGTATGGTCATATTTAATTTTTTGCAGAACTCCCAGGAGATTACCTTCCTACCCAGTTGTGTCTAGTCTTCTACTCTTTTTATGCTAATCTGTTGCATTCGCTTATAATATTATTAATCGTTTCGTCTCTCATTTACATTTGCTATTTTGTTGTCTATTTATGTTTTAACGTAGTTTGTCTTCATGGCGTTGTTTTTGCTGCTATTAGAAAAGATTAGGTTTCTCTCAAATTTTCCCTTTCTTAGCCATGTCCAAGTCTTCTCGTGAAAGATTTTTGCTTATTTGTCGCTCGTAATGTCCAATCAGTTGTTTTTCCTCCCATTTTTTTAATACCTTATTGTTATTCGGTTGATCTTTGTGTTGTTAGTGATGCTTCCGGTCGCTGTAGTCAGTCTTTCTTTGCCTATTTTTATGTAGTCCTCGACACATCTTATCGATGAATCAACGCTATCCTCAATGCTGGCAAGTCCTCTTCCTTCGATTATTATTACATTACGATTCAGTTCGGTGAAAGGGGTCTTGCTTTTCAGTATTTAACGTCTCGATTACTCCAGTAGGGCCTTGTTGACTAGGATCCCTGTTTATTTGTTGGTGTATTTCTAATATTTCAAGATCAGAAAACCAAACTTTCTTTATTATCATCTTACCTTGGTCAGGGAGTCTTCAGGTTGTTGTCTTAAATATAGAGCATTCTTCCCAGATTTCCATCGTTCATGTTCTAAACTCTCTATGTGTAGCGTTGCTTCTAAAATAACTCTGAAGTGCAAGTTTGCTGTTTTCCTTAGTCCATTTTCTTTGTTGGTGTCTCTGATTTTTGTGATTGCTTAGGACATCGTTTGTGTATCTGGAAAAGAACAACCAACATTCGTATGATGCTACTGGTATCCCCCATGTGTGCTATAAAAGAAGCGCCTGCCGATTATGACACCCAGACCTGTTGTTTGGGTCTTGCTTTGAGTTATGTTTCGAATTTCATTTTTATCATGCGTAGTATATGGTGAGTCTACCAGACCGAGGGATTATTTTAAAATCTTTAAGTAAGAAAACTCTTAAGGGAGTCTCAAAAAAGCACAACCTCCACTCGTAAATATATTGTTTCAACTTATTTAAAGAATATCGTGGACATTTTTTTTACTTTACCGAATGACTGATATTTTGTTCTTTAAACCCTGAGGTATAAGGTCTCAGATATATTGTGATTTTCCTCCTGCTTTAAGGACTTTTATATAATTTGTGTCACTTTCCTACTTTTAAGTGATTTTAATAGAAAAATTCGTCACTTGACAACCAAGACTATGCCGACTACTTCATTTCTTCACTTTTTATTCGTTGATTTCAACTCAGTCCCTCCCAACACACCCTTGTGTCACCACCACTCCCTCTTCGAACACTAGTCCTAATTTCAACATTTTTTCTACTACTCAGACACAAATATCATTCAAAAGTAATCCAGAAAACTACGAACACTTGCAATGAACTTCGATAATTCAGTCCTACCTATGAAAAAAAAAAAAAAAGATTACTTTTCGTTAATATTTTTTCTTTGTGGGGGTTATTATTATTATTATTATTTTACTCCTTACGAGTTTTTACGTGACTAGTAAGAAATGGTTGTCACTGGATTCCGAGTGACAGCAAGTATCTTCATATATCTAAGATATATTCGAGACAATTTCAACTGTTCAGTAGTATAAATGGTCTCTATCCTTCCCTAGATCTTCAAGTCTCTTGGTCTCTTTTCCAAGATATTTAGAATTGTTCCAGTGACTCCAATTCTCATTGTTATCACTGTCACCTACATGTCCCACATTAACTTTACTTGCAGAAGTGACAGCCAGCTTCGGTGCAAATCGCAATACCTGGTATGACTGCTTCAGTTTAAATGCACAACAGTTTGCTTTTAAGGCAGGGGATGCTGTAATGTTTATCGGCAAGGAAAAAGAAAACAACAAACCAACTTCAACTTCCGACACCGTTAACATCCAAAAGAAAGGCTCGAGTCTATCTCTTCTTCCCTAACATAAGTGATCTATATGGACCGATTGGTTCTTCAAATCTTGATGGCTGTTAATATACATACAAGCACAAATATATTTATGCACACACACACACACACACACACACAAGTATATATATATATATATATATATATACGCGTGTGTCTGTGTGTGTCGTTGTATATGTATGCGTATGAGCAATTTACATGTAAGTATTTACTCAGCACTTTCATTACAGACAGGATGGGACACAATGTCAGTTTTTTTTAACGGATAACAGCTGGTTTGATTTCAAAGTCTTCCTTCTCGGTTGCTCGGTCAAGTATAAAGAACAGAGATGTTCCTACAACTAATCGTTGGTAAGAGATAGTATTGGTGGGAAGTAAAATAAACCTCGTCCATAATTCGAACTTGGCTCGATAATTTCATTTTCCACGTTAATAACCATTAAACCACGCGTCTCTCTGTGTGTTATTCACATGTATCAATTTGGTTAAGATTTTATTTATATACGTGAAAAACTGAGAAATATGAGATGTGTGTTTATCTTTTTTTCTGTTCAACCTTTCCCAAGTTGTGCACAAAATGATTGCTAATCTGTTTGCTGTATGGTTGCTGTGTCTTTTGGGGGTGCATTCAATGGCTACCTTACGATAATAATGCAAAAATAGTGACAGGAGAATGTAAAGTATAAAATATTCACATGGGACCCATAAAGAAATGAAAAAATTGAAAGTGACAGCTCAAAACGCCTGTGTTTTGTCTGCTTTATGAAAACCTCTATATTTTGTCTTATTTAACAGTCTGCTTACTTCATATAGTATAATTCATATTTAACTTGATAAATTTTTCCTCTGGGATATGGTCTCTTTAAGTGGAGAAGATACATTACTCTCTTGAAATATAAACTTTTATAAATTCTCTTAAAAATTTACAGTTTCTTTTTTCTTATATACAAGGTGTGACCAAACATATGGTCAAATCATTAACTTATTTTCAAAATATAAAATTTAAATGAAGGATGCAAAAGATTCTGTAAGTGCAGCACACAGTCTACTCATCAGACCCCGGAGTTCTTTTATTGCATGTTGTTTTGTTTTGTTTTTTCATAAACTGAAAGTCCATCATGCATTTAGGACTTGATTACATAGAGAATATTAAAAGAAATACGGCAATGTGTCACTACAGCATATCAAAAAAGACCATTTAGAGGCATATAGACCATTGGAAAACATGCTATCATTAGTGTGTTGGATGCAAATAGTAAGCATTCATGGAACATTAAGATTTACTTCATCGTTTTATTGTTACGCTGTCTTAGCGAATACATCTAGTCACAAAAAATTGAATACACATCGTTTAGTAATTAAATAAAAGAGGAAGATGCTATGCAAAGCAAGTAGATTAAATTTCCGAAAACTAAATACGACACAGACAAGTGAATATCTATGTAGTTGAATTATATATATATATATATATATATATATATATATATATATATATATATATATATATATATTAATATTATTTCTAACGAATATAGAAGAAAGTACTCAACTGCAACCGACAGTGCTAGTTAAAACTTAAAACAAGCGGAGTTCATATATATATATATATATATAGTTGGGCAGCAGTCTTCCATTTAAGCATGTTTGATTAAATAATATATAATTTTATTAAGATCCTTTCAAGTTTCCTGATAAGTGTCTTATCATTTAATCAAGCATATATATATATATATATATATAATTTAAAGATTAAGTAAATCTTGTCAGAGATTATGTCTATAATTTTAGTCAGATTAATTTCAATTCTCGTTACTTTTTATGAGCGGACCCGATATATTGTTCTCCTGTTCTGGACAACAACAAAATTCTACAAATCAAAATCCTTGATCACTAAGTTACGACTGGTTCTTTTGTTTGGTTGTTTGGATTTTTATGGCATATAAACCTTTGTAGATTATTTAATGCCAAATTATGTTTTTACATCTATTAATCAAAAGGTTTCTGAACAAATAATTTGTCGATAACATATGAGATAAGCATGATCTCATTTGGTTGCCCACGTTTAATTATTTTCAATTCATCATATTCTTTGGATCGAGGTGATCAACACAGGGAAATTGAAACAAGGACCGGTATAGAGTAAGGGTTAGGTTTGTTGTTTGTCTGTTTGGGTTTTATGCCATATCGACCCTTGTAGGTTATTGAATGCCAAATCGATTTTAATACAAGTAAAGAATTCTATTTCAAACAATTCAGTTTAGTATAAGTACACAGTTTAATTGTCAAAAACGTTTCTATTTCAAGCTATTCAGTTTAGTCAAAGAGTTCTAATTCAAACAGTTCAGTTAAGTATAAGAATAGTTTTTGTTTACACACAATCAAATGTCAAAACATTACTATTCCAAACTATTCAGTTTTGCGTAAGTACAATTTCAATGTCAATAGCAGTTCTATTTCAAACAATCCAGTTTAGCTTGAGTACACACTTAAAATATCAAAACAGTTCTATTTCAAGTAATTCAGTTTAGCACAGCGTACGCATTTTAGTTCTATTTGACCTATAAATATGACACAATCAGTTGCTACCACACCAGGGGAGCTGAGATAGATGGTAACGAAGGGTTACTCTGCATTCCCCAAAGCTCCAGGATTGCTGGAACCTCACCATCAGATTGTTTAGTGTCATATCAAGGACACTGGTTGTGGGGGTAGTTTGTATAGATGCAGTCAGTGTATTTTACAGCCCCAGCCGATTATTTACTCAGGGTTAGGGAGGAGTTAAAATAAAAGGTGGGACTGGGAATGAAAATGTAGGAAAAGCTATGAGGTGGGAAAACTGAAACGACAAACGTTTACGCAAATATAGCTTTCTCGAAATCAATATTGATAAACATACACACACACACACACACACTTGTATATATATGTGTTGAAAAGATTGATGTAGTGAATCTGACAGTATGATAGAAATTTTGTATTGTCTTAAGCTTCAAAAATCGTATATATATATATATATATATATATATATATATATATATATAACACAAACATGTGGAAAGTTGGATAAATCAAACACTTAACTCAGATTTAGATGTGTGATATTTCGTTCGGAAATATAAAACATCTAAATCTTAAGTTAAGCGTTTGATTTATCCAACTTTCCACATGTTTGTATTATATATATATATATATATATATATATATATATATATATATATATATATATATACGATTTTTGAAACTTAAGACAATACAAAATTGACTAAAACCACACAATTGGGTTTCACGTGACCAATCTTCATGTGATATAGTCTCTAAACATCGATATATATATATATATAAATAGGCCCATTAAATAAGTTTCCACACTTTTTTCGTATGGGCACTTTTATTGATAGTACACACATGAAACTCGAAGTAATCTCCTCTGGCTACAATTGTACCGTTCCAAAAAAACTTCTGGAAGGCCCCATAGAAGTCCTCTTGTGTGAGCGTATCAATGACCTTCGTCACAGCCTCTTTCATCTCATCAATTGTCTCATAACGTCAGCCTCTAAGTTTTTCCTTGACCTTAGGGAATAAACAAAAGTTACAGGGAGCAAGGTCTGGACGATAGGGAGGGTGATGAACTCTCTTGATGCCCATCTTGCTCAAATAGTCTGTGACAAGGATGGAGTTGTGGACTGGTGCATTGACCTGGTGGAAATGCCACTGACCCGATTTGAAGAGTGCTGGCCTCTTACGACAGAATCTCTTCCTGAACTCCCTTTAAAACCTCACCATATTATTCCTTGTTGACTGTCTGTTCAGTGGGAACCCAGTGCATGTAGATTATGCCAGTGATGTCAAAAAGTAGATCATCAAACGTTTGTGGGTGGATTTTCTCTGTCTGGCCTTCTTGGGTCTGGGAGAGCCAGCATGCTTCCACTGGGAACACGGTCTCTGGGTCATAGCAGTAGATCCAGCTTTCATAGCAGGTTAACAGAGCATCAAGAACTGCGGGATCTGAATTGATCAGCTCGACCATCTCCCTGCAGTCATGACAACGTCTTTCTTTCTGATCTTTTCTGAGCACCCTTGGGACAAACTTCGCGCAAATCTTCCGCATCTTCAGTTCCTCGCGAATAATTGTGTGTACAGTTCCCACACTTACATCAAACTGTGCACTTATTGTCTCTATAGACACACGACGGTCCTTATCCATGAAATTCTTTATTTGGCCAATCAGTTCTGGTGTTCTGACTTTCTTACTCCTCCCACACCTCTCATCATCCCTCACATCCTTGAATCTCTTATGCCACTCAAAAACTGATGCTCGATTCATTTAAGATGCTCCAAAAGTAGTCTGAAGCATTCCATACGTTTCTGTGGCATTTTTTCCAAGTTTAAAACAGAATTTTATTGCATATTGTTCTTGTAAAGTGTCCTCACATCCAGATTGTAATTTTGAAATTCACCAGCTGTGACAATCAGGCTTTAGTAAGGTGTATTAGAATTCCTGCTGTAGCTACTCATTTGAACCTGAAATCATAAGAATCAGTCAGTCATCTGATAAGATATATAGCAATAACATACCGAATTTTCAAGAGTCTACAATAATTTTAAATGCCTGTACAAGAACAGTCTCGATACTTATTGAAGGCACCTCGTATATATATATATATATATATATATATATATATATATATATATATATATATATACGGTTACTGTCCAGAGACTATGAGTTTGGATTATTCATGCATAGAATTCATATATATATATATATATATATATATATATATATGTTAATGTAAGGGTTTACGTTTCGGTCGGTATAGTTTTTAGATTGAAATTTGCCTCCCGCACCGGTCACTTCCGGCTTGAACACCGGCTGGCGCGAATTCAGCCTTTTTCAAATCGACTGGCATGCGAGACTGACGTTTCTCTTGTCGTGGGTCACTAGCAAGGCAAAAAGAGGTAAGCACGTGAATTCTCTTAATTCGATTTAAATTATCACTTTCGTGGTGTGTTTCCTCTTTTGGAACATTTACGAGTGCGCTTATTTTGTTTCAGTTTTCACGTTGAAGATTGTATGTTGGAGAACGTCTATACGTTGAGGTGTGTATACTTGTAGAATGTACGCATTTTACACCGAACACGTGCGGAAATAAAAATATACAACTTCACCAGTACAAGACTCGTGTCTTTGATTTCTGACCCCAGTTGCTGCTGTTACAATATATATATATATATATATATATATATATATATATATATATATATATATATGTGTGTGTGTGTGCAAAAGGCTGCTCTAGACAATATGTCTTTTTAACTTGGACCGAACCCATATTACATCCCGTCCACAACATACAAACAGGCCCACTGACTGAGACTTACGAAAGCATTCAGGAGAAAGAAGAAATATTGAAGATCTTTCGACTGCCGAATTCAATAACAAAATCACACGAAATGAGAAAACAAAACTTTGTGAACAATACTGATACTATATGATAAAAACAATTCTTGTAGAGGAAGAGGTTGTTTGTTATACGAAGACAGACGTGTTAAAATCTATAGCTATATACACTCAAAAGGTGCTATCGTTTTTTTTTGTTTTTGTTTTTTCTTCCAGTTTTCAAGTCTTTGGAGAATATGACCATACTGAGTAAAATAAGAATGCATTTAAACGGGATATATATATATATATATATATATATATATATATATATATATATATATGATAGAAAGTAAGATGCTGATATAGACTGATAGATTGAAAGATTTATTGATAGATAGATAGATCGGTTCAAGCTTTTAATTCAGCTTTTTGAAGTTTAAACAATATGATGTAATAAAGTGGAGGGGCGTAACGTAATGGTTAACAGCTTTGGAAGTGGACTCGGTTACCTGGGTTCAAACCTTGGACGAAGCTGTTTGCGTTCGACTTGGTGATAATGCTCTTGAGAAAGGTGTGAAATTATCTCTTCTTCACCCTAGTTAAAGGGAAAGAATAGGGCACACAAGGCTCTTTATGTTTGCAACGATAGCTGGTCTAAACGAAAGACATCGAATTCAAACCATCTAAATGCGATATTAAAAAATCACCTTGTGTAACATAGTGCTCGTAAATGAGTTAGGTAAATACAAGCATGATATTATTTTCATTCTGGAGTAGTCAATTGTCGTAATGCATTCTCAGTTTTACACGAAAAATGCTATGATTATTAATACTAAGAAATTTAAAATCTTATGCGGTCACTAAAATATAAATGAAAGCATATAAATAAACAAAGTAAGAAAAAACCATAAATCGCTATTAAAAAGTAAAGACCTTTTTTGGTTTTGAAGATAAATGATCACAAAAGTGATTTACATGAGGACTAATAAGATTATAATATCAATGAAGTATAATTTAGAGTGAAGGACAAAAGCTTAAACACGGATAAATGATTTAAAGAATAAATCATAAGGAAAACTGTCAGAATGATAAGTGAACGTTTTAGTACATTAAAAGAGTGTTTACGTAGAAGGTTATATGGATGCCAGAAATGAGTGTCCCTTAAGATAATTTACAGGTAATTTATAGGGAGTCCCTTATTGAGTCACATGACCGTTTAAAAAATACATCCTCGATAGCTTTAAGCATATGGTCATTGAACTGTGGAGACGTTGTCTCTGGGCCTGCCGAGGAACCCTTTATGAAATAAGCCTTTTGTCATTGTATCCCCTCTCTACATACTGCATATTCATCAAACAATATGTGTATAGTTCTCCCTGCCGGGATAGATTTACGTATTATTTCTTTTAGTACTACTGGTATGGATATTACGTATATATAAAGGTTAAATGTTCTTGCGGCAAAGGAATATTTTTCTTTTAGCTGAATACAATTGGTTTGAATTCAAAGTTTTCCTTCTCTTAAACTGGTTGCTTAACTCAATCTCACCTACTATTTACCCGTAGCTGAAAGGAACCAATGGATATAAGCTTTTCTCTAGGGCGTTAGCACGAGGTGCAATGAAAACAGTTCCGTCCAGGAATTTGAACTCGGGTCTCTGATTCCATTTCTCATAATAACGAATACATTAACTAATGTCCTCGTATTTATAAATGCGTTTATCTTGTCTTTCTTTCCATTGTGTTTAGTTTTAACACATCAATGACATATTAGTGCTAATATTGGTGTTTGGAGAGAAAATACTCGATTAAACATGTTTCCCTACCCGCAAAGCTTCCTAATTAGGTTATTGTTATTTTTTCCAAACCGTATAAGTATTTTCTGATTAAATAGGTATGAAGACTATTCTTACGGGATTATAATTATTTTATGAAATAGGAATATGATAAACATATAAACGTTTTGTCGGATCAGAATATTTTCAGAGAATAAGTATAACTATGTATAGAATAGAAAGATTTTATATGATTGATAGTTTGTTAATTGTTTGGGTTTTATGGTATATCACCCTTTCTAGGTTATTTAATACCAAATACATTTTTATACAAATAATGAGTTCTAGTTCAAAAAATTCAATTTAGCCTGGGTACACAGTTTAATTATCAAAAATATTTCTGTTTCAAGCTATCCAGTTTTATCAAAAAGTTCTAATTCACACAATTCAGTTTAGTATAAGTATAGTTTTTGTCCACACATGGTTTAATCTCAGAACAGTTCTATATTAAACAATTTAGTTTAGCGTAATTACAGTTTCAGTATCAAAAACATTTCAATTTCAAACAATTCAGTTTAGCCTAAGTACGCTGTTCAAATGTAAGTACACAGTTTAATTGTCAAAAACATTTCTATTTCAAGCTATTCAATTTTGTCAAAAGTTCTAATTCAAACAATTCAGTTTAGCATAAGTACGCAGTTGAATTATCAGAACAGTTAAATTTCACGCAGTTTATTATAGCTTAAACTGGACAAGGTCCAGTGCTCTACTTGCTTGTCAATAACCGCGCGCCTACCCAGCCAAAAGGCCAAGGGGTACGACAGATCGATTTTATATTACAGGATAAACATATATATCTCTTACTGATAAAGATAAGTATTTACAGAATAAACAAAAAGATTTCTTAAAAAATAAACACAAATATTTCTTATAGAATAAACATATATTTCTAACTGAATAAACATAAATATTTTTACAGAATAAAAAATAATCTCATGATGCGTTATGTTATAGAGTTGATTAATTAGTTTCCAGTTAAGTAAAGTAGCTCTGCAATTTAATCACTGCGGGATAATGAAGTTGATTCTCACTAGGTGTTAATATTTGCAACCCAGTTCCAAATTCAATCAATGCATAAAACGTGTTCGATTCTCTCTGGGTGTATCATGCTTCTCGTCTTCTGCTACAATTTATCCTGAGCTTAGAAAATGACGAAATGATTTCAAGTGGAATCAAAACCATTAAAGGAACCTTATATAATATAAATATTTCTTACAGAAAAAGAATATCCTTATTGGATGCGTATAGTCTCATGAAATGAGGAGAAGATCTCTTATCTCAAAATTAACAATAAAATATCCACATTTTAGATATGATGGAAATAAAAAAGAAAACATAGAATAATCTGAACAGATTATTGAAAGGAAGCAAAGAATAATGTTGCCTAAGCCTCTATGATCAAGAGTGGATTAGGAATAATAGTTGAAGAGGAGACAATTGAATAAAAATAGGAATGAATGGATAAAAACTGCGAAAAGTGTGATGAAAAGTGAAAAAATGGATTAAGATTAGATTTGAAGACACAATTTTTAAATGCCGTGTAAAAAGCAAGTAATTGTTTGAAAGATGCGAGGAGTTAACAATAAGGAGGTGGTGAAGGTGAGGTGGTTTACAAGGTTTTGACTGATTTCTCAGTCAGAATATATTAGAAATTAAGTGTGTGTGTGTGTGAGATTGTAGCGCTTAAACATCGCAAAGAATCAACTAAGCAAATACCCAACTGAATAAATGAGATAAAGTTGCGAAAGAAATAGCGGACGACAGGAAAGTGTGAGTCGACTTAAAATAAACAAGCATGCAAATTGATTGGAGGGAAATAGACAAAAGAATAATTAATGAAGAGAAATACTAAGCAATAGATAGATAGATAGAGTTAACAAGAGAAATCGAGAGATATGAATAAAATGATTTATATATATATAAATACATATATATATATGCGTGTGTGTGTGTATTGAGAGAGAGACAGAGACAGAGAGAAAAAATGTAAACAGACCAGGATAGATCAATTGATTATAGATAGATAGATAGATCGGAAAAGTAAATCAATTGTAATAGAAATGATGGATAATGAAAGAACAAAATTTCAAATAAAATCAGTGAGACACCGTAAATTTGAAAAAAGGGAAAAATAAAGAGACATAGCGAAAAGAAATAAAATGTCGTATATTAAAATAATGTTGAAGAAATTCATAAAAGAAACGGTCGGTGAATCATTGTTTTAATGTGAAAATAGAACTAAGGAAGAAATAAAGAATATAAACTCGAGAGGAGATGATAATGAAAAAATGTCTATGACATGGTGAAATGTAAAAAGCTATACAAGAAAGAAAGAAAGAAAGAAAGAAAGAAAGAAGCACAGAAGGAAAAGACTGAAAAAAATAAATAATCTGGTTCTTCATATAAGCTGCTTTACGATCGAAGCTTTAAGAACTTTGAAAGAAAGAAAGAAAGAAAAAAAGAAAGAAAGAAAAAGACACAGAAGGAAAAGAGTGAGAGAAAAAAATAATCTGGTTCTTCATATAAGCTGCTTTTCGATCGAAGTTTTAAGAACTTTGAAAGAAAGAAAGAAAGAAAGAAAATAAATTAATAGATAATTAAGTAAACGAAGGAAATTTTAAATAAATAAAGAAGGGTGTTAAGAAAGGGTAAAAAAGACACAAAAACTGAAACAAAAAAAGGAAAAAAAAGAAAGTAATAAAGTAAAAGAAAGAAAATTAATGAGAAAGAAAGAAAGAAAGAAAAGCAAAAGCGAAGAACTTCGGAGAAATGAAAGGTGTGAAGAAGAAAACAAAATGAAAAAAAATCTCAATTTAGGTGGCAAAGAAAGAACGACAAAACAGATGGAAAAGGATTCAATCAAGCTTCGATTGTTTTAGAAAAAATCAAGAAAATCGAAAAAAAGAAAAAAAATGACGCAGGATAGACGAACAAAACAACACTGTAATAAATCGAATTAAAGATTCTAAAATTCTCTGAATGGGGAAAAAGACGAATAAAATTTAACTCATTCTATGGACTAAATAACTACTACATAATTATACAAACTGTGTTTATTTATACACACACACACACACACACACACTCTCTCTCTCTCTCTCTCTCTCTCTCTCTCTCTCTCTCTCTCTCAAACCAATAATTTTCTTCCTTCTTTGCTTTTTCTTTTATTTCACTTATTCTTCTTCTTGAAGTTGCAGTTCAGTTTCCCCATCTCACCTCGAATTCATTTCCATCCACTTTACACACATTTTCATTCATTAATTTGCTTATTAGAATTTTGTCTTCCTTTTCCATAAATTTTACATAGACTTTGTTGTTTTTCGATACAACTCCGCCAACTACGACTGCCATTTCGCTCTTTTAGCATCATCTTTTTACACACCTCCTTACTTCTTTCCTTTCCTTTTTAAAAGATATCTCGCCACGTCTTTCTAATAATACACTGTCGTTGAGTTGCTGCATTCATTAAAGATCTTAATTAAACCGCCCTCCATCGTCATCACTTTATTGTTAAATCTGTTAATGTCTTCGAGGATAAAACAGGAATATTAAAAAAAGAAAATGCACAGAAAAGGACACAAGAACGTCAGGACTGATGAGGCTAATTGTATTAGTTATTACAGCGTTATCAGGTTAACAAGCTAGTCTTGCAGATCGTTACTACAGCGTAATGAGTTCGAATCTCACTGGTTGCTCTATATTTGTTGCTTTTGCGCAAGTCTCTAAAACTGATATGAGAGATAAAGCTGATAATTGTTAAGAAGCTAAGAATTCATTATGAATTAGCTTTTTTTTAAAACCAACTTTATGATTGATCGATTGATTTAATTTCGTTACATGTCAACACGTCTAGAAATATTTTAGGATCAGAGGTTAGGGAATCGCGTTCATTGTACGTTCAAAATTTACGATGTTTGTTGTTATTTCTTGAGAGGTTTTTGCTACATAGTCACACGGTATCACGTATTTCTATCTTATATAAATAATTTGCTTTCAGTTGTATGGTATCATTTATTCCTATATAAATACTAGTTATTATAAGATCTCAAATAATCATTTCTATTAAATAATAGTCATTTGTCTATACACAGTTATATGATATCGTGTATTCCTATCAAATACAAATAATTAGCGACTATATCTACATGTCCCATAGATTTAAACCTAACAGATATTCCACTCAGAGTCAAGTGGATCTAGGATTAAGGCAAAGAATGTGTAAACCACACCACCCCGATCCACAGAACTAACCATCAGATGCAGTTTTGTGTCAAACCAAGGGCACTCTTTTTTTTTTTTTTTTTTTGGCAAGAACCTTACCCCTGTAAAAGGGACAAACTTGGCGTGATCTAAACCCCGCCAATTGAGAAAACATCTGACAAATAAAATCAGCTCGGCTGATCAAACCAAAAAATCAGTGATAATACGAAGAGCATTCAAGAAGGTGTGGGTCTGAAACTGTATTTACTAAGACATGAAAGAAACGTTAATTTTCATCGGAAAAATTCTCTTGCATGCCAACACATATTCCAGCGAGTTTTCTGTTCGTCAAAGCACTCCTCTTTCGTTATAGTATGCAGCTACACCGCAGTATTCTTTTAAATCTATTATCAGTTTAGGAAGCAAGGAAAATTGATTCGGAGCAGGGTTTAGCGAGTATGGAGAAAGCAGTATTTTCAGAATTCTCTGGGTGCTCAAAAATGCTTAAACTGACTTCATAAGTTGTCAATGGCTATTTTTCGATTAGGTGAAATATATTGTTATCATCATCATCAACACTTCTATTTCTTTAACGATAGACTCGCCACCATTCATTAAATCATGTATGTCACACATTTAATGGTTTCGAGTTTTGCTAACTGACACTACTTGTTTTATTTTTACACAGTTAAATAGTTTCAAGTAACACATAACTGTTAACACTAACAATTTGATTTAACATTTCTCATTTGTTTGCACACTGTTAAATGGTTAATCAGTTTTGTTTGATCCATAAATAGAAACAGAATGGTTACTACCACTCCGAGTCAAAGTGGTCCTGTGAGTAATTGCAGTGAAGAAGTACTCTAAATTACCAAAAGATCTGGAACGGAAACCTCACCATCAGATGCACTTCAGATACTGTGATTTAAGGTCTTGACTTATATCTTATTGTCGCGAATAACGTATTTTAATAAAAAAAAATTAATGAATGATGGCTAGTGTATCGTTAAAGAAAGAGTAATGTTGATGATAATGATTAAAATATATTTCACCTAATCGAAAAACGACCATTGACAACTGGGAAATTAAAATAAAACCTATCGATTTTTATATCTGTTCGGTGTGTGTGTTTTTGTGTTATAGATTTTTCTTTTTTCCTTCAGTGAAACATTCCTTTGTTGTTTTCTATTCACAGATCTTTGCAGTTTTTGTTCTTGTCAAAAAAAATATTTTTCTTCTTTTCCGCTGTTTTTTCTTTTTCGATGATAAAAAAAATTTAAAAAAACATTTTGTGGAATTTTTCCCGCTCTTGGAAATCGTAAAACTCGTTAATTAAACTCGTCCCTTTAATTATTTAATTGTAGTTTTAAAAGCTCGTCAATTAATTAACAAATGTTTACCGCCATTATTTGTTGATTCCATTCCTTTATAATGAATAGAGAAACATTGTTTTTTTCTAGGGTTTTTTTTTTTTTTTTTTGGTGGTGTGGTGTTCAGTCAGGATGTGAAATTGGGAATAAAAATTGAATGGTGAACTTGGGCTGTATAATTTCGTCTAAAATTTTGATGCATATCTTCAGTATTTTCTTTTTATTTCTTTCTTTATTTCCGTCATGTCATTTATTTTCTATTAGTGGTATTGGTATTGGTAGTAAACAGTAATAATAATCAAGATAATAGTTATAATATTGTACTTAAGACATATCTCCGCTACTATTATATGAATACGGTATCCAAAATAAAAGTTCAAATTTTATAACTGACCGATTGATTTTAATGGCACGTCAACACATCTATTAGATTATGCCAAGAAATTGGGTAATCGGATTCATTGTTGGTTTTTATATATACTCTTTTACGCAGTTGTTTTTAAGGAGGTTTTTTTTGGGGGGGGGGGCACACGGCCCATTCGAATATAAATAATGTTCAGATACGTTTGATTCGTAGATGAAATCCTTGCAAGTACTACTACTCCGGGGTTGTTGATATGATAATAATGGCAATTTAGGGATACTCTACACTTCTCTTAGCTCTATAACTGGAGCCTCACCATCAGATATAGTTTAGTATCATACCCAGGATATCCAATTTTGGGAGATGTCTAACGCCTCCGCCTAATAGTAGCCTCACTAACAGGACTATCTTTTCTTTTTATCTTTATAGGATCTCGTTCTGTGTGTAATATTTCATTAGTTTAACGCTCTTTCTGAAGAGATTTCTTGTATTCTGACTTCTATACGACACTTACGTTCAGACTGGGTTTACTGTTTTTTTATTTTATTTTGACAATGCTATATGCCAACCTTTTTCAGATTACGTATCTTTTGTATCCGGGTATATACGTGACATAGTAATGCTAATGCTTATTGTTTTTAATTTTTCTTTAAATTTCTTTCTCATTGAGCTTGCTATCAACAATGAGTTAAAGGCCAAAAAATCAATAACTGATAAAAACCAAATGTATACATGTGACACAGAAATCGTGTATCAATTTGGCACAACCAACATGGATTCTCCATGTGTAGAGTACAGCAAATATTTACCTTTTATTAATATACAATTTTTTTTAGCTATTTTTTGTCCTATTATTCTACGACCAATAAGTAGTTTTACTAATTAGTCTGTTTTCATTTTTTATTTATATATATGCATATTTTACTATGCATATTTGTCTTATCTTTTATAATAATGTTCAATGGCCTCAAATATTTTTTTGCTTCAGGAAGCTTGCTAATAATGTTTTTGATACATACGTATGTGGTAAGATTTGAATATTTGAAAATTCTCGCTGTGCTCCACGATTTGTGGGGCAGAATTTTAATATTAAAAGCACAGATCATGTGCTGTCAGAATTTTTATTGCTCGATGTAAATTTTTAAAAATATGAATTTTGCTTTCTGACCAATGAAAAAATTGAAATATAAAAAAATATAGTAATCTATTCTATTCCCTGAAGATCCTGAATTTTACCACTACCAAACATCTCTTCAAGACATGCAGTTGTTTTCTATTTTATTGCAAGATATATGCAATATAAACTCACACAATAATATATTCATTATATCGGGTCAAGAAAAAGCAATTACTGACGTGATCAAAGGACATGTTTCTCTTATATAATTGAACTTGCTATATATGACAGTAAACTGCATAGTGTGATAAGGTACCAGTTCTGAAGCTCTTGGTAGTGTGGAGTACACCTTCATTGCTATTGCCCTTAGGTATGAATGTTATAGTTGAGTAAAGGGTATTAGTCAAAAAGTGGCACCAACGTTTGAAGTTCCCTTGTTCCGATGGAAGATTAAACAGTTAAAGAGAAACGGCTCTTATACAAATACTGTCATCTCCATAAAGATTCAAATGAGAAGAAAACCAACGATAAAGCTTTTCGAACAAGTAAAGAGATTCGTTGCTTTCTGCTTCTAACTTTCCTTCCACACTGACGATCACACCAGAGTAAAAGAAACACATAACCTTCACCCGAGATAGACATGGGTTGTCTATTCACGGAACGGAAACGTATACTTATAATCCCTCTCAAATTTTTCGTCAACAGGTGTCATTGTGTTTCCTGCATATATGCTAAATTGCATCCTGTGGTGAAGCTGCAGTTCCAGAACTCTGGGAAATAGGGAGAAGTGCTTCATTACCATTACTCTCCTGGCTACTCGAACCCGAAGTGGTAGAACTTGTTAGGGTCCCATTTATAAGTAAAAAAGATCAGTTGCAAAAATGCGATAGAACATTGAAAATGTCGTTATGATTACAATCAGAAAGTTTGAAATCAATCGCACTTGATAGTAAATAACCCATTAAAAGTTGATATGCCATTAAATAAGTAGATGATATTCGATAATAGAGCGTAATTAAAAGTAGGAGTGACAGGCTGGTTGACTGATATGGAATTGGCCAAGAAATGCAACTTTAAATGTAACCAATAAAACATTCAAATAGATGATTCTCTTAATTTCTGCTTTTATTAAACCAACCGAGTACAACATCCTAGCATTGTTGTGCATGTGGCTGAATGCTGCTCTTTGATGCACCCAGCTCTCACTGTGCAAATTAAGAAAAGATGTTACAGCCCACATGCTTCATCTGATGGTTTTATTTGAAGAAATTTTGTTCCTGCTACATTTCTTTCTTTATTGTATGTACGAATAAAACGAGGAACATCTATCATAAAGAGAGAATTTACTTCGGCTTTACTAGCAAAACAAGGACAAAATATCGATAATTGTTGCAAAAGCTATTACAATTGCATTCTGTGCATGGCTAACGAATTTCGAATTAGCATATAAAATATATAACTAACGGGGAAGACACAAATTTCACAGAAAGCAATGAAGCAATTAGCGAGGGAATGACCACACACACACACACACACACACACACACACACACACATATATATATATATATATATATATATATATATATATATATATATATGGGAAATAAAATTTTAACACTCTAAAAAACAATGTTGATTTTGACCAATTCTGATAAACTTTTCATTCGTCTTTCTCTCCGTGAGGAGTATACATTCGTTAAATAATCAAGATCTTGAAAAATTACAATTGTGGCTCACTAACAGATAAAACCGAACTAACAATCCCTATCTTCATATATATATATATATATATATATATATATATATATATATATATATATATATATATTGAAGAGAGGGTGAGAATCTAACCGGAAAAGGGAGAAAGGCATTATATACTATTAATTGAAGGCAATTTTTTCAACTATCTCTTAATTTAGTCATGAGTGGCAGTACCACCTTAACCACCTAAACTTTGACATCGCCTCTGGTTCGTGGTTGATGAGGACTGAGTCTCATATGTGTTCTCACATGTTGTATGATAAGATCTAAAAATACTATCAATTTAAAGCAAATTTTTAAGCATCTCTTGATTTAGTTAGGTTTAAATCTTCTGATGACTAGACTTTATCTTCAATCTGCGCTCAGCTGACCCAACCGTATTTACCGACTGTCATTTGTTTCTCTTGTTTTTGACAAGCAAATCGTCCTCTTTTCTTTCATAGAATGATGAGTCAGGATATCAATATATATTAATGTTCTTTTTAATCTTTTAGGGCAGCTTCTTGTTGATACGAAGATTATTCGTTTATATAACTGAAACTTGTATATCAATGACCCTCCTTTATATTGTCCCTTTTGTATTCTTCTAATATTCATTTCTGTACTTTGTGATGCCTTTCTTTACTTTACAAAAGCTTAATTGCTGTGTGGAGTGGGGGTCAGAAGGAGTATTTTAAAAGGTTCTTTACATTATTTTTTTGTTTTCATTTGTTTTATTTTTAGGGGTAGTATTTTACAATTTTTCCAATATAAATCATAGTATTATCCACATGAATTTCTTCTCTTTTTTTCCCTTCCTTTATTCCATCTTCGAATATTCATACTTTTTATTGCATTTATAGAAATCTTCCAGGATATTGCGAACGGGAGTGTAAAAACTTCTGCCGGATATCATTTGTTCGTTTTATCGAAAGTTGTTTAAAAGACTTACTACACCGTTAAGAACAAGCATAGACTTTTTTTGCCCGTTTCCTAAAGATTAAAAAGCACTGCCTCTAAATGTCCAAAGAAGAATATG
Source organism: Sepioteuthis lessoniana (assembly GCA_963585895.1). Lineage (NCBI taxonomy): Eukaryota > Metazoa > Mollusca > Cephalopoda > Myopsida > Loliginidae > Sepioteuthis > Sepioteuthis lessoniana. Next base: position 36,628,406 of record OY757913.1, read on the forward strand.
AGTTTATATATATATATATATATATATATATATATATATATATATATAAAGTGTGTGTATGTGTATGTGTGTGTGTGCTAGTATACGTATATATACTGTCAAAATCTAAAAGCACTCTCCGTGGAGAATTAACACAATAACAGAACTCGCATTATAAGGGTTATCACCGTAGGATGTGGATATGACAAGCAGAGTTCAAATCTTGGACGAGGTTGTTTGCATTTCACATTACGTTAATACCCTCAAAAAGGTGAGAATTCAACTCTTCTTCCTCTAGCTATGATCAACTCGTAGGCAATACTGAGCAGAACCTCTACAGGAAAAAAAGATCTGAATCCAAATCTATTACAACCCGCTTAAATTGAATTTCTTTCGCATTCTGCTCGTATTGGTGTTGTTAAGTATATATATATATATATATATATATATATATATATATATATATATATATATATGTGTGTGTGTGTGTGTGGTTATTGAAGCTACTTGTTCATTACAGAATATTCTTCATAAGCAAGCAGAAAAAATTATCTGTTATCTACTCAGCATAGATAGATAGATAGATAGATAGATAGATGTGGGAAAGCCTCTCAGTCCTCGTGGCTTAAAATAATTGGGTAAATCGAACCGAGAAAGAAGTGTGATATATTTAATCGCAACCCTTGCATTACAATTGTCCCTTGCTACTACACCAATGCTCGTGATAAAACGTACACCACTACCTTCTATAACGGGCAACCTTCGCTTTTCGAAACATTCCTAAACCCAAGGTTTTATTCATCGATGCAGAGATGAATGTTTTACTAAGCAAAAACGGAAATAATAAATTCTGCTTACGCCTCTCATTAAACAAATATGGCGAATATCCAGCAGATTTGTTCACTTGAGAACAGCATTGGATTCCTTAGGATTATATTTTAAAAAACCTACCCAAAAATTTTAAAGTACTGTGAGATCATGCATTCATAAACAAGACGAGAATAAATAGCTCTTTAAACAGTGAGTTATCATATTTACCCAACCCCTCCGCTCAGGCAGGATATGACACAAGGTCAATTTTTTAAGCGGAGTTTAACAGGTTTGAATTCAGAGTTTTCCTTCTCCTAGACTAGTTGCCTCGCCAAGGCTGAAGAACCTAGTCTGCCCTACTATTTACCCATAGCTGGAGGGAGAATAATTGGATTCATACCTTTCCCAAGAGTATTAGTGCTATGTGAAATGCAATCAGTCACATGTAGGATTTGAACTCGTGTGGCCGTGTCAAATTCCTGCAACGATAACCATTACACCACGGGCACTTCCAAAAAACATTTAAACAGTGAGTTATAGTCATATTTTGAAGGAGTACATTCCTATTACGGAATCATGTCAGCGATGATTCGACTGGCTATATGTATAAATAAGAAGCAAACAGATACATCTTCATGACTAGTTCTCACTTGCTTACAGGGATATAAGCAGTCACTATAAGGTAACTGTAAGAAACGAAATGATTATTTTTCAGGATTTATCTGAAAGACATATTTCGAATGACGATTGGTTTGGTTTAGTTTCTTTTGTTTAATGGCATATCAACCTTTGTAGGTTATTTAATGCCAAAGCCATTCTCCTAGAAGAACAGTAGTGGTACTATTTAACCCATAGCTGGGAGAATAAGGGGGTATTTGCCCGAAAGTGAACGTAATAACGCGACTGGAGTACGAACTCGCGTACTACGATTCTGCAGTCACTCACTTTAACCATTACACCACGAGGACACCCCCTTCGAATGACGAATGTGAAAACTTTGTTAACGCCCGTATAGAAGCAGCAGCCAAGTGCATTCCAACAAAACCAAGAGTCAAAGTTACATTGGAGTTAATAGCAATTAGGGAAAACGAGATAGCGTGGAGAAAACATCTGAACTCAATGAAGAAAAAAAGAAATCCCAATACGCAGAAACTTAAAGATGAAAAGGCACATTCAAAAAGAACAGCTAGAATATATTCAAGGTCAAATCAATAAAATCAGAAATTCGGTGGAAGATAGACAATCACAATTAGATCTGCAGAGAGCAAATGGAGTAAGCGGAAAGAAGACATCTTGAGAGCAAAACTAAAAGCTGCCAGCTAAGAAAAAAGACTTTAGAAGTTGAAAGATCATTTAAAGAATCTCCTCAGAAACCCTGCTTAAATCATTGCTAAGCGTACCAAAAAAATGTTGATAGCCGACTAGACATCAAACTAGGACAGTTTACGGAGGAAGAACTTGACGTAGTGCAGAAAAAATTAAAAGCATAAAAGCAGCAGGTCCGAACGAAATACTTCCCGATGTATGGAAGGCAAGAAAATCTGACGATATAATTCTTCGATTATGTAACTCTGTCGATAACCAAAATACAATAGAGAATGGAAAAATAGCTGCATCCTCCCTTCCTAAAGAAAAGCAAGCTTGGAATCACTAAAAACTACAGAGGTATAATTCTTATTGCTATAGCAGCTAAGGTTTATAATGACCTGATTGTGAATGGTATCTGACCTGAGATTGAGAACATTCATTGGAAAAATCAAAACTGCTTTCAGAGAAACTTGTTTTTAACTTCCCAGATTCTGACTATCCGTTGAATCATTGAAGGAGTATGAACAAAAATGTTCTCTGCAACACTGTTGCGCGTAGAATTTTGAAAAGCATTTTTAATCCCTATTCCATGGAAAGATGGGGCAAATACTACTTGTACACAGCATGCCCAAATTAACTGTTACCGCTATTATGATACTTTACAAAAACACGAAAACAATGGTTCACATACCTGATGGAGACACCATCTTCTTCTATAATGTTATTGGAGTCTGGTAAAAGAATACATTATCACCATATATGACTCTAATCTGCTTCGATTATGCCTTTCGAATGACGGTAGATTAATAAAAGAAAATGGTTTCTCACAAAAAACAGCTTGAAGCAGACGATAACCTACAAAAACTGACATGCGCAGACTAGGCAGATGATCTTGTATTTCTTGCAAATGCACTTGCCCAAGCCTAATTCTAATTGTATTGTCTGCAGCAAGCAGAAAGAGGAATTGACCTTTGTATGTTAACAAATAAAACAGAGTTTATGTTTTTAAACAAGAAGGAACCGTTACTAATTTATGTTGAAAATCACTGAAATTAATATACCAGTTCACATAACCCGTTAACAATATCAGTTGTCTGAATTTCTGAGACGAAGCTTGATAATTTTTATCATCCACGGTTTTCAGAATAATGGCTTCATCTTTATTGTTATATTCACAACATATCGGCCGATATGTCCTCCAGCCTTCTTCAGGTGTTGGTCAAACTCGGGAGCTAACACGGAATTTCGACCCTCATCCTTTATTTAATCCACTGGGGTCGCTTGTTCTGATTCCGTTTACCATAACCGGGTATAAGTGCTGAGTATTCCTGTATTGTTACTCGCCTGCAGTCAGTATTGAACCTGCAACTTCCAGATGATTGTCTCTTTAGAAGTTTAAGGAACCAACGCCTATAACTTGGTTCCCTAAGTTTCTAGAGAGAACCAACGCCTAAAACTTGGTTCCGCTTGACTGTTTATGTCACCGGATGTCAAAGCCGATCTGCTTATCTGCTCACGTTGTGTTTGTGATCCAAACAGTAGATCTATCGCAAGATGGAATCGTTAGTTGATGAGTGAACGAATGGTAAACGCACAATTACGAAGTAAAAAAAAAGAGTCAAACGCCAACAGGGAACAGGACGCGGGCTTGTAACAAACAATGATATTTAGTTTAGTAAAAAAAAGTCTTTAAAATGGTACATACATTCTCCTTTCCCGATAAGTAGCAGTCCTGTGACACGGACACCAAGCGCACGATTTAACAGTCAATTTCCCGACATTCAGAAATTATCGTATTAACTTTAGGCATTTCTCTCCTTCTTGCTTACTATAATCTTGTAATTTCGGTAGCTGTTACTCTAGCTTTTCTCAGAGTTTAGTTTCTGATTTCTCTCTCTTCTTGATAGGCTGGTATAAGGCGATTTAAAGTAATGTACTATGTACGTTCTTTTCAGTTTCTCTAGATTTGGGAGTCTGGGAAAAGGTCAGTACTCAGTGTCATGAAGTCTATTCGTCGTTCCGCGGTGGTCTCCCCAAAGTATCGTATTATCCTGATTTCTCTTCACTTCTTTACTTTCCCGAATCTGGTTCCGAGTGATCTCAAAATATCCCATGATCTTTGTTTCTCATCGCTTCTTTACTTTCACGAGTTTAGTACAAGGTCATCTCAAGTATCGTATTACCTCAGGCTTTCGCTGCCTCTCCACTGCGGGCAGTCTGACGCAATGTCAGGGCTTAGAGTGACATGAAATCTAGGAACTGCCCTCCGCCGGTGTCCGGCAATGAATAGAACTTTCAGCTTATATGCATTTTATCTCTACGGAGGAGTTGTAGGTTGCGGAGCTATTGATAATATCAATTTTCAGCTAATTTGGATTACAATAATTAATTCCACCCCGTCGATTTCTCCCGTCATTACTCAAGAAGGTTAAGGCTTTTTCTCTTCTTCAATATTTCTACCTTAAGCCATTCCTCACTGTAGGCAGTTAACCTACCTCTAGAATAATGACGTCAAGAAGCGATCAAAATTCATAACAGCCAAAAGAACCTTCCCACGCTTCGAATTTAGAAAAAAAATGTTATATTAATATTTTTCGCTTCCAAACAATTGTACTTAACCTATCGGCCAGTCATCATTGTTAAGCCTTGACTCCTGAGTGAACTCCTCTGTCGGCTTGCATATCAGGGAGAAATCTAAATAATAATTGCTTAAACAAATCTAGTCTTGACAATATTTTTACTCAAAATAAATTCGCTTTTTTCTCTTTCCTTTTTCTTCAGCCATAACAAAATAACAAAGTTTTCTTTTCTTACTCAAAATAGCAATAAATATTTTCGTCTTTTTTCTTTTGTAATGTACTGACTCATTCTTCCAAAATCCATTTCTGTTAATCTTAACTTTTCTGACTTATTCTTCAAAAATCTGTTTTGGTCAATTCTCGGTTTTAGTGATATACCGAGTCATTCTTTTAAAATCCGTTTCAGTCAATCTTCACTTTTATGGCTGAGAAATTCATTCGGTCTCGTCTTCTCGCTCTATGTCACACTTAAAGCCTTTTCCTTTACTTCGAATTTTCAACTTTACGTTATATTTTCAACAGCATTCTTTATCATACGATGATCTCGGAAAACTCCTTTGATATATCCAAAGTGGACATTCCCTCATTCAGTAACTTAGTTATTTTCCATTTTCCAGCAGTTGTTAGATCCATCCCTTTTCTCATGTTTCAAGATATATTATGCGCGAAAAATTGTTTTTATTAGATTCCAGATCTCTTAAGATAATATTAGTTTAATCTCCCAACAAACTTCAGTTAGTCTATTTTTGTAAATTTCCAATATCTCCACAACTAAGCTGTAAAAATGGCTGAAAACCTAGTTGAATATTTTCCTAAGGATAGAAATAGAGGACTTTAAATTTGATAAATATTGGCTGAGAACTTTTTTAGTTATTGAGGTTTATTTGATTTTTATAATAGCTTCAGACTGACTGACTGACTGACTATACACACACACACACACACACATATATATATATATATATATAAGCTTATTAACTGAATACATCCATTATTCTTTTGCCAATATAGTTCATTTTATTAATCGAACCACTTACATCCTATTGGAAAAGAAATGGGAGGCAAGTTTATACTATGTTACCAAAGATGGGGCGGAGATTTGATGTGAATAAACCATATTACAAATTTGTATTCACAATTCAGCAGGCATCAACATTTGACACGGCAAAGATTTATTGCTTCGATTTCATTGAAACTCGATTTGCTCATTCTTCTTCAGCTAATTTGTCATAAATGACAGAAACACAAAACCCTCTTTTTATTGCTAAATGCCTTACTAGTGTTTTCAGGTTGTTGGTTAAAACTTCCTTGGAAATGGATACGTAATGCTCCATTGAGATTATTAGTTATACTTCTAAAACAAGCAAAAACAACACTAATACTTTTTTTCTTTTTATCGGTAATAGATAAAAAAATAAGCTTTTATCTAATTGAAAATTATTGTTTTGATCATTATTCTAAAGTTGATAGTTTGGCCCGGTTTGACTTGTTTTGTTTAATGGCATATCGACTCCTTGCGAGTGCCAAAATTTTATTTATTTGTAAATATGGATTTTAATAATAAATATTTGTATTTTAAACGTTATATTGCAACTATTTTAGTCATACTTTTTTCGATATAATAATAATGATAATAGACTTAGACATGGCAAAAAAGAAAAGCCTTAAGAGAGAAACTTGGTTTTGCCATTAGTAAATCCCCCCGACAAAAAAAAATTAGAATGAAAACTTCTCGAAAGTCAGGTGACATGTAATTCTTAGGAAAGATATAAAAAGAAACCCCCAATTTCTTTTACTTAGTAGCAAGCAGAATTCGAACACGGTCATCATCATCATCATCATATCGCGCTGGTAGCACGGATATCCCTGACCCTCTCTCGCCACTACTCCCTATCGTTCATCGCCCTAGGTAGGTCTCCAGGACAACATCCTGTATCCTCATATAGCTGCTGAATGTATGTTCGTGCTGGTCGTCCTGCTTTTGCGCGGCCATGTGTGGGGTTCCATAAGAGTACATCTCTTATGAGTTCGTCCCTACTTCTCCAGCAGTGTCCTGCATGTCTGGTTCTTCTAACTTGAATAGTTTTCGTGATAGGGGGCAGGTGGCCGTACAGTTGGTGTCTTGTGGGGTGTTGCTGCCAGGACTTATTCAGGATTGCACGCAGCATTCTTGTGTAATTGCCATCTAGCTTCTTCTCCAGCCGTTTTGTTAGCGTCCATGTAGTGCAGCCATATAGCAGTATCGATGTGACCGCTGCCTGGAAGAAACTGCGTTTCATTTTATCGGTTAGGTCTGATTTCCATATAATTGATAGCCTAATGATAGCTATCCATGCTTTCGTTAACCTGGTTTCGATGTCCTTTTCGGTTGATTCGACGCTGCTTCCTAGGCAAGTGAATTTGTCTACTAGTTTAAGATGGGTTCCTTCTAGAGTGGAGATGTCCCCCGTTTGGTTATAGCACATATATTCCGTTTTATGTGCATTAACATAGAGGCCTATGCTTGCTGCTGCTCGTTCCAAACTATGCAGTAGTGTTTCGGCTTGGTCAGGTGTATTTGCCAGTATCGCTATGTCATCGGCGTAGTCGGCGTCGGTAATTGTTGTTGCGGGGTACCTTCTGCTTCTTTTCTTCGTCAGTTCGAAGCCATTCTCTTTGATTTTGTCAATGGATGTTCTAAGTACGTAGTCTAGACAAATGATAAAGAGGTACGGAGCCAGCGTGTCCCCTTGTAGTACTCCTGCTACAATGTCAAAGTATTCTGTGTCTCCATCCGGTGATCGTACTTTTACTTAAGTGTTTCTATAAGTAAGTAAAGTTGGCGACCATAGTCAAGGGTGACCCGAAGGCTCCCTTTTCGATAGCTACTACACCAAGGTGTAGAGAAGGGCGCTACTCCTTTCCCTGGATTGCTTCACTTTACCCTTGATCCGTACCTTATAATGCTGAGTGTTAAGCAAGGAGGCATCAAGTACCATTTTTTGAGTCTTTGGTATGACTCGACCTGGGATTGAACCCAGGTCTCCCGGGCCATTGGCGAACACTCTAACCGCTGGGCCACCGCTACGGTTTCTTTAGGTATGCCGTACGCTAGTAGGATTTGTTCCATCTTTCCTCTGTGAATGGAATCGAAAGCCTTGGTAAAGTCGACAAATATTAATGTCGCTTGTAGGTTTTTTGCCCGTACACCTTCAAGGATTCTACGGATGGTTAATATTTGTGAGGTCGTGGATCTATTTCTTCGGAAGCCATTTTGGTTTTTTCTAAGTATGTTGTCGATTTTGGGTTCTATGCGGTTTCGTAGTAGGGCATTGTAGATTTGGCTGCTTTGGATGTAAGTGTTATGCCTCGGTAGTTTTTGGCTAATCCGAGGTCCCCCTTTTTAGGGAAGGGTAGTATGCATCCCTTCATCCATCTATCTATCGGATTTTGATTGTATACTGCGTTGCAATGTCAGAGCAGTATGTCGTCGAATTGTCTGGTCTTCCATACTTCCGGGGGAATTTCGTCCAGCCCTGCAGCTTTCCTATTTTTGATTTTTCTGAGAACCGAGTCGAGTTCTTCTTGTATGTAGTTTAATGTCTAATTGTTTGCTAATTATTCTGGTGATTGGTTCCTGTGTTATTTTCGGTGGGTTTCCTAGTAGGTTTTCGAAGTGCTGTTTCCACAGTTTTATTCTTTCTTGTTGGTTTGCTGCTTTCAGTTTTGCTTTGGCTGTGTTCTTTCTTCTGCTCACTTCGTTTGTTGTTTGCCAGGCTATTCTAGATTGTCTATCTTCCACTGAGTCTCTAATCTTATCTATCTGATTTTGAATGTATTCTGTCTGTTCCTTTATATATATGCCTGCTAATTGATATTGTGCCGTTTTTAGTTTTAAGGCATTTGTGTTTGTTGGGTTTTTTCGATAGTTTTTGGAGGCTGTTTTCACTAGTGCACGTTTTTCTCTCGCCGCTAAAGTTTCCCATGGGACTCTATATTTAGTTTTAAGTTTTGTTGGAATGTATTTTGCTGCTGCCTCGAGGTGTGCATTGACGAAATTTTCATATTCGTCGTTTGGTGTACTTTTTTTCGTCCTTTCAACACTGTAAACATGTAAAATAAATCTTCAGAGATGTTCGGTGGGAATCAGGTTAGTAAAAATGCCTCTTTTTAAAAAAAACCAACAAGAACATTGATTTTCGGTTACTTGTAAAATCTTTCGGTGAATTATTGTGATTTTAACTGACGCGTGTTACTAATCGGCTAAAATATTTACCAGCTGAAATATCCGACCTGACTGAAGATTTGTTTAAATTTACCTCGTTACTGTCTATATCACCCATCAACATTCTCAATCGGTAGACATTTTCTGCCCAGTATTTCACCGGAAGTCATTAGAAGCCTTTTATCTAAAAGGATATCATCGGCCCATTTAGAATTAGTTTAAGAATAAGACATAAATGTGACACTGGAAAACCTGAAAGTAATAAAGTGTTTTAGTTCGGGAAGTAAAACATAAAATAGCAGTTAAACCTTAGGGTTACATATACTTCCCTTTTTTTTTAGGTGACCCGCTGTTCACGAACAGCCACTATGACTGTTCTCCATCACATCTGTGTCAGGCACGAAGATCATAAACAACCACTGGGTCTGGTATAGCCACAATATACCATTCATGATAAAATGTCCAATCTTAATGTCACAAAACGTGGGACCCGATCAACAGGATTGGGTGTCATGATCGGCTGGTGCTCTCTTGATAGCCAACATGGGAGAACCGATCATCATCCAGCGAATGTTGGGTGCTCTCTTTTCAGGTACATGAATGACGACATTAGAAACCACAACGATCAGAGATAAAAATGCAAAACATGGGCTAGGGAAGACAATCCACTTGCACTACACTGCCATTTTAGGAGCAACCCTTCACAAGGAGGACATAAGAAAAGAATGATAGAGATCTGGCATGAATGTGCTAGTTTTCCGACAACAAGCCAAAGGCTTGCCGATCAAGTTAAAACAATGATAAAAAATGGATGGTTTTCTGACCTTGAAATACACAAGAACACATAGAAACAACACAATACAATACAATGCCAGACACATGAAGTGGCGCCAACCACAAACAACATACCAGAAATGAACTGCCAACTTTTGAAAATAAAAACGCCACACTACCAAGTAACCCTAAAGAAACACTATCACAAGAACAAAAGAAACACTATCACAAGAACAAAAGACAAATCTAGAAAATGTAAAGAGAATTACGAATAGTGAAAAGACTAATCTGCCATCATTAAGAAACACAGAATGGAGAACACTTAAAACTGAAACGAACAAAATAAATCAAATACTGCCTTACATATCAACGAATAATATAACTGAGCTAAATGAAATAATCTATGCAGAGGCGAAATTAGCGTGAGAAAATTGGGATCCCCTCAAAAAGCACGAAGAAACAGTCAAAACAAGGATAGGAAATTCGACTGGAAATTCATATAAAAAAACCTACGAAAACAGACAAAAATAGTAAAACAGAAAGATCCTGGAATATGTGGGAACCGAAAGAAAAAGACAACACAAGAAAAAATAACGGTACAACTTGAAGAAATAAACCAGAAAGTTCGGACGAAAGAAGAGAAATTAAAGAGATATCGACAATACAGACAAAACAGGACATTCCAAAACAACGAAACCAAATTCTATCAACAACTTGGTGGGCAAGACACAAACACATACCAACAACCGGACGCTAATGAAACCGAACGATTTTGGACAAAAATATGGCAACCAAAAAAGCAGTAACGAAAAGGCTGAATGGATAAACAATATGACAAGAGAACTAGAAAGACTCGAAGAAGCCCCGAAAGTGGAAATACACATCGGACCATCGAACAACTGAAAAAGACACTAAAAAAGATATCAAACTGGAAAACACCAGGCCATGATGGAATACATGGATTCTGGTTCAAGAAATTCACCTCCATTTACGACAGACTAGCACTAGAAATGAACAGACGCTTACAAGATGCACAAGTACCTGACTGGATGACCAAACGAAAGACCACATTAATCCAAAAAGACCAAAGCAAAGAGACTACTCCAAACAATTATAGATCCATAACTTGCCTACCGATTATGTGGAAAATATTAACAGTACAAATAAGGAAAGAGATCTATTTCTCGCGAACAAGCCGCAGATTATTCCCTGAAGAACAGAAAGAATGCCGCAAAGGATTCAGAGGCACGGCAGAGTTACTCTATATAGATCAACATATCCTAAATGAAAGCAAAACAAGACGGAAAAATCTAGCTATGGCCTGGATTGACTACAAAAAGGCATATGATATGGTTCCTCAAAGCTAGATAATAAACTGGTTCAAAATGTACAAAATATCACATGAAGTCATTAGCTTCATCGAGAAAACCATGAAAACCTGGAGAGTTGAATTGACAGCATGGGGGAAAAGATTGGCCGAAAAAAAGATCCAAAGAAGTATTTTCCAAAGAGATGCACTATCACCCTTAATATTCATAATTGCCATGATGCCACTTAACAACGTACTTAGAAAATGCACAGCCAGAAACACACTTAGTAGATTGCAAGAAAAGATCAATCACCTAATGTACATGGATGACTTCAAACTATTTGCAAAAAATGAAAAAAACTGGAAGCCCTAATACACACAGTTATAATATACAGTTAGAACGTAGGAATGAAATTTTTGCATACAGAAATGTGACATGCTTGTAATGAAAAGTGGCAAACGGCACCTAACTGACGGAAAGGAACTACCAAATCAAGACAAGATTAGAACGGTCGCAGAAAACGAAACCTACGAATACTTTAGAATCTTGGAGGCCGACACCATCAAAGAAGTGCAAATGTAAGAAAAAATTTAAAAAAAAACATCGCAAGAGAACTAGAAAACAACTTGAGACAAAACTCTCTAGCCGAAACCTTATCAAAGGAATAAATACCTGGGCTGTACCCCTCGTTAGATATTCCAGGTCCTTTCTGAAGTGGACCAGAGATGAACTTAAACAAATGGACCATAGAACTAGAAAACTAATGATGGCCATGCACAAGGCATGACAGACTATATGCATCAAGAAAAGAGGGAGTAAGAGGACTTGCCAGCATTGAAGACAGCGTTGACGCATCGATACAACGACTCGAAGACTACAAAGAAAAACACGAAAGAGAAGTGATTACAGTCATCAGAAACAACACTGACAGCACGATAGACAGCAGAATGACAATAACTAGGAAACAAAAATTAGAAGGAAAACAACTCTATGGGCGTTTTAAACGACTAATGAACAACGTCTCACACGACAAAATTTGAACGTGGCTTAGAAAAGGAAACTTTAAGAGAGCAACAGAATATCTCTGAATAGCAGCACAAAACAGCGCCATAAGAACCAATCATATCAAAGCGAGGATAGATTAGACTCAACAAAATAGCAAATGTAGGTTATGTAGTGACAGAGATGAAACCATCAATCACATAATAAGCGAATGCAGCAAATTAGCACAGAAGGAATACAAGACTAAATGGGTGGGCAAGGTGATCCACCGGGAAATGTGCAAGACATTTAAATTTGACCATACTAACAAATGGTATATGCACAACCTAGCACCTGTCCTAGAAAATGACACACATAAACTCCTATGGGACTTTGACATATACACGGATCACCTAATATCGGCCTGAAGACCAGACCTTATAATAATCAAAAAGGAGAATTTGCAAAATTGTATAACTTTGCTGTCCCCGCTGACCACATAATAAAACTGAAAGAATGTGAAAAGAAGGATAAGTACCTCGACCTTGCTCGAGAATTGAAAAAGCTGTGGAACATGAAAGTGACGATTGTATCAATTGTGATTGGTGCTTTTGGCACAGTAACTAAAGGATTATTAAAGGACCTGGAGGACTTGGAAGTTGGCGGACGAGTGGTGACCATCCATCGACAGCATTATTGAAGACGGCGAGAATACTGAGAAGAGTCCTGGAAACTTGAGAGACTTGCTGTCACTCAAACCCCAGTGAAAAACCATCAGCTGACGCTGATGTGAAAAAACTCTCAATAATAATAATAATAATAATAATAATAATAATAAGAAGAAGAAGAAGAAGAAGAAGAAGAAGAAGAAGAAGAAGAAGAAGAAGATTACAAGACACGACTGGGTGGGGAATCATTCACCGGTAATTGTGCAAGAAAAATGACCTTACGAACAAATGGTATATGCACAACCCGGAATCCGTTCTAGAAAATGAGACGCACAAAATACTTTGAGATTTAAGATTGAAACTGATCACTTAATCACGGCTAGACAACCAGACTTACTCATAATCTACACAAAAAAAAATAGAGAATATGACAAATAGTGGATTTGCTGTTCCGACTAAACACATGGTTAAACTGAAGGAAATCGAAAAAAGAGAGGTAAGTACCAAGACCTTGTTAGAGAACTGAAAAAATTATGGAACATGAAGGTGATGGGGATACCCATTGTAATTAGCGAGCTTGGTACGGTCACAAAAAGGATTGGTAGAGGGACTAGAGGACATGAAAATAACAGGACGAGAGGAAACCATCAAAACTACAGTATTGTTGAAATTGGCGAGAATATAAGGAATCCTAGATACTTGATGAGACTTGGTATCACTCAGATTCAATTGGAAAATCATCAGCTTTACGCTGGTGTAAAGGACTCTCAAATAAGTAAAATATTAATGCAGTCAGAAAAATTGAGAAAATCTTGCATTAAATGAAAATAATAAAAAAATGCTAAACTAATAATTAATTTATTTGCACAGTTATATGATAATGATTATGCCCTATTATGTGATTTCAAGTAAGTATTTCTATTTAATAATAGTTATTTGTTCACACAATTATATGGTTTCATGTATTCCTGTCTAATCTTAATCCTTTTCAAAACATATCTAATTGATCCATAGTGAACATTCTTTCGTATTCATGGAAGAATTTAATATGGATGAACTAGATCTTATCCCCGAGGTCAGTACGTTGTGGTATGATAAGTTATAACTAATTCATCCAAAGTTTATCATTCTGATAACTTTAACCCAGAGTATTGTTTAATTGTACTGCAGCGGTCTACAGAGTCAACATTGTTGTTTTTAAAAGAGTGAAGCTTGAATTTTTTGACTAGATTTTTCTATGAATGCATACGAGTGTCATTCAAAAAGTATTAAGCCTCACCAAGAAAGAAGAGTCATAACTGAACATGTTTGCTGTAGCACGACACTATCACTTCTTATAAAATTAAGAAAACTAATTCAGATTTCTGTCTTAATTTCATGTGCAGGTGAATCCCATAAAATCGTGAGAGCTGCACGACTAATCTAAAATACGCGTGAGGCTTAGAAGCTTTTGAATGTCCCTTGTATGATTGCATCCTTATGTGATTGATTACAGAAATACTTAGTAGACCAAAAATGTCCCCCTATTATTTGCTGATGCTATACTAGATTCTTCCGATGAAAAGCAAGTATTTGCATCTGAGCTGATGATAGTCATTGCAACAACTTATTTTACTCCCCTTACTGTGAAGAAGTATTCAGGTGTTAAATTGCAATCGGATCTTGCTGGCGCTTGCTTCCGTTCCAAAGCTGTCAACTTCCCCTCCTATCCAGGTGATGAAAAAAGTGAACGAACAGGATATATTTTGATATCTTCCCACTTTACAACATCTTTTCTTCAATGACAGGAATTTATCACGGAGCTTCTAACCTACTTCACAGCTCATTCAACTGGGGCTGTAGAATACACCGAGTGCATCTCTGCAGAGGGGTAACACCCAGCCTTCGCAACGCGTGTCCTGAATATGAAACGAAATCATCTGATAGTAAGGCTCCAGTTCTGGATCTTTGGGAAAGGTTGAGTTCCTCTTCATCGCCATTACTCCAAGGCACACTCTGACTCGAAGTGATAGTACCTGTTAGGGTCCCCTCTATGGTTTAAATAGAAATGTTTAACTATCTAACGGTGTGCAAACAAATGACGCATGTTAAACTGAATTGTTACTGTTACCTACCAATCCTTGGAACCACTTAAAAATGTTACTGACAAACTATTCACTTACAAATCATTAATTTATAAACCAAATCTGGTATTGAATCATGCCCAAGGGGTTATACGCCATAAAATACAATTAAACAAACAAACTAGTCCTTAGAAAAAGAAGAAAGGTTTTCGGGTACTTTTCGGATGGTATCTCAAACAGGTTAAGGAAGGCTAGAAGCCTCTCAAATTGCCATTTTCTGTTTCTCTCTTTCATATGCTACTCCAAAATCCTACTGAAAAACCCAGTCTTCTGCATTTCCTAATGTGTTTATATAAATCAATCAAAATCAATATTTTTATCAAACCTTCGCTTCAGTTTTGGTTCCCATATGTTTGCTTGGTGGTCACCTGTAACAATCACCAAAATATAATCAGATGTCAACATGGACCCATAACAGCGATTGTTCGCAAAAAACTATTTTACATGAAGCAGAAGTTCAATAATCCATATATAATAAGTAATCTGACTTATATAAATAAGACCTATAGAAAAGATAAATATGTACCTTCAGCAATTAGAATTACATTTAAAAGGAATTTCGTTTACGCTACGGCGAGCGTGATTTAATGGTTAGCAACCTACTCTAACAGATCATTGCTTATGATTTTGATTATCACTGGGTGTCTTATACCCAAAAGTTAGGCAAAAGTTAGCAAATGACTACTTTATGCCTACGAGCGGACATAGGTGTCTCCCATCTAAATTCTAAGCCGGCCAATCCGTTCTTAACTTGGTTCCTCTAGCAGAAAGTGGAGCTTCCAAAATTAAGTCAACGCATGTTACTATACATTACGATAACAGAGAGATTTGGTTTGCAGCAAAAGAAAAAATAGATAAACGAAAAAAAATAAACGAAAAAAAAAACTTGTATATTATGAGAGATCAAAAGACACTAACTTCATTTTATTAGATTAAGATTTCAAACTGGTGTTAAATATCTGGTATATCTTAGATCTAAGAAAAAATTTAACGGATGCATTCACTAAACCTTTGACTAGATTTATACTGCAAACGTTTATAAATAATCTTATGGATGGCCAATGTCGAAGTGTTATTGTGTAATCTCATAAATGTTATGTGATTTCTCGCTATGCGACTACATCCATACATACATACACATATATATTTGTATATATATATATATATATATATATATATATATATATGTGTGTGTGTGTGTGTGTGTGTGTGTGTGTGTGTGTGTGTGTGTGTGTGTGTGTGTGTGTGTGTGTGTGTTTGCGAGATAAAAAGAAATAAAGATTAATGTAAATGTGTTGAATTTTATTAAAAGATGAATTAATATGTTTAAATTCATTGATAATTCTTTCAATTTCCCGGAGAGCTATAAAGATTTGTGTTAAAAAATATTACGTAGATATCCAAATATGAAATACACCTGAAGGTGTTGGAATATGACGTATCTAATCTATTGTATAATTTGATTTACTTTTTATTATAAAAAGGCTTTCAGCCAAACATGAAAAAACATCTATATATTTTTAACACAAAATTACGCACAATGAACACCAGGGGGTTTGTAAACGTGACAAGTGAACATGAATATTGCATTTTTAATGTAGTTATATAAGTTTAGATTGGGTCTGGCACAAGGCCACAAACGTGAATATTCAAGTCAATGCTAAAATCAATCCATAATAATGACGCTGTTCGAGAACGGCTTGCTATTAACATCACAACGAGGTGACCGACTGCTTTTTGATGATACTGATACGTTTTTTGCTTAGTTCTGTTTTGTAATAAGCAAGGAGTAACGTAAGGATCATAAATACGAAAATTGAAGTTATCCTATCTATGTTCGAATTCTATCGAAGATTGCTTCCGCTTACGTTATATGAATTCTCTGGTTAAAAATTATTAACCTCCTTTTCACTGACGTCTTATCTTAATGTGAGAAATTAGCTCGTCACCAACATATCAAAGAACTGAGAGAAATTAATTTGGACATGTGTACAACCATGACAAAATTCAGTAATCAGATGGCACAGGAAAAAAGCATTTAATGAAATAAGTTTGTTTTCTTTCTATAATGGCATTATATAAGCTTTGAGTTTTATCATTAAGGGTTTTCGGACTATTGTCTTCATCTTTATTGTTATTTCGACAATGTTTCGGCCGATATGTCCTCCGGCCTTCTTCAGATGTTTGTCGAACTCGGAAACGTTCACGGAACTTCAAACTACGTCCTTAAATCCATGACTAATCGTCGTATAATTCTTTTCCGATTTTCGGTGAAATATTTTTCGAAATCTAATAATGATAACTGAAATATTTTTATTCTGAGTAGAACTTTGAGATTCTCCATGATTGTAAATCTAATCAAAATTAGCCTTGATATTACCCGTTATTTAGACCACTCTCAAACCACAAAAAGATAAGGTACCCTGACAGAAATGAACTCACGACATAGCTGTAAAGTTCTGTTCATGGAGTTTATTGAATCAACTGCTATACAGGAAAGTACTAATGGAATTTTAAAACTCTAGAATTTTATTTTGCTTGTTTTTAATATACGATCATAACACATATCATGGCTTATTATAAAGTAGTTGTGTCAATTTTCCGTATGTTTCTTTATGGGACATTTTTCTCTGTGATCGGGTCAAATTCATGGAAATACCTTTCCTTCTTTATTCTATCAATATATATATATACCAGGGAAAGGAGTAGCGCCCTCCCCTACACATCGGTGTAGTAGTTATCGAAAAGGAGCCTTCGGGAAACCCTCGACTACGGTCGCCAACTTTACTTTTATATATATATATATATATATATATATATATATATATATACTTTAAGAAGAACAACAAAACCGGTCACATAGGATTATAAATTTATTTCCATCCTGTTACGCATTTTTGAAATTTCCAAAAACACGAAATAAAAATTAACAGGACTTCTTCAGATCTTTTAGATAAAAAACTTTTTTTTTTTAGATAAAAAAAGTTTTTTTTATCTAAAAGATCTGAAGAAGTCCTGTTAATTTTTTTTCGTGTTTTTGGAAATTTCAAAAATGCGTAACAGGATGGAAATAAATTTATAATCCTATGTGACCGGTTTTGTTGTTTTTCTTAAAGAATTTATTGCTCTGTATTATTGAGCTCTTTACCAGGAAAATTTAAATATTCACCCCTGAATAATTTCTTGTCCTGATGGAATTACTCCCAACTCCGGTTTAACAGGACCAAAGGAGAAAAAAAAAAAATATATATATATATATATATATATATATATATATATATATATATATATATATATCTGTTCATATCTATCTATCTATCAATCAAGTTATGTATGGACCAATCATCTATTCGAAAAATAGATAGTACAGTTGATAAAATAATAAATAAATACAGGATATAAAATGATGAACAAATACAAGACTGAATAAATGAATAAAATAGATAGATAGATAGATAGATAGATAGATAGATAGATAGATAGATAGATAGATAGATAGATTAGCACCTGAAAAACAACTTTCATGGAAAGGAATGTTTCTTGGAAAGAAGGACACAAAAAATAAAGTTGCAGCACTTCTGTAACAAAAAAATCTCTCTCTCTCTCTCTCTCTCTCTCTATATATATATATATATATATATATATATATATATATATATATATATATATATATATATATACCCCACCCCTGGACAAAAATATAAGACCACTCTCAAAAATGAAGAAAAAGATATTGTTTACAATTTTTTAATTATGAAAATCAGATATATGAAAGATAAGGTTAAGAGGCATTTAAATTTGAAATGAGAATAAATTCCAATTCATATTTGTGGATGCTCCTTGCAGTACTAAAATAATTAGAATGCATTTAAACAACGAAAAAAATTAAGCATAAGAATTCTCTCAGAAGTACTGGCACGTAAAAATTTACCCAAAAGAGAATTACTCAACAAAGGCATTGTAGAAGAGGATCTCAAGTGATCTGAGGGCCTTCTCATCTTCAGGAAAACTTAAACTACAATTTGTCATTGGTCAACAAAAAGCAGCATATTATGTGAAGATGCTAAATGATTTATCACTAGCACCAGAAGGGCGCCCCCTTTGTGGAGAAAAATGGATTTTTCCGCAAAATAATGCTGCTATCCACAATGCATCAATAACAAAAAAGTAATTGTTTGAATAAAAAATAAGACTTTTTGACCTCCCAGCCTGCTTTCCAAAACTCAATCCTATAGAAAATGTGTGGGAATTGATTGTGGCAAAAGTTTGTGAAGGAAGTCGACAGTACTCAGCAATTTCGGTACTCAAAACGCAATCTTTGACGCACGTGAAAAATAACTTCGGCTCAACTTGAGAAACTTGTTGATAGTATGCCTAGCCAAATTTTTGAGGTTATCAAAGCTAACGGCGGATCTACAAAATAATCAATTAAAATTTTGCCTTTATATTCTTTAGTTCTGCTCACTGGTCTTATATTTATATGAAAAGAAAATTTTTAAAGTATGCATAAATTGTAATATACATATAAAAAATGAACTTAAATTTCTTCATATCTTAAATTTGATTGTCTTTAAGCCTTATCATTCATACAACTGATTTTCATAATTCAAAAATTGTAAACAATATCTTTTTCTTCATTTTTTGTGAGTGGTCCTACATTTTTGTCCAGGGATGTATATAAACACACACACACACACACACACACACACACACACACACACACACACACATATATATATATATATATATATATATATATATATATATATATATATATATATATATATATATATAGCAACAAGTAGACTCTGAAAAAGAGAAACTAGTCCGAAAGTAGAGAAAATCATAAGATTATAAGATTAAAACATATATATATATATATATATATATATATATATATATGGGTTTGCGAGTATTTTGTGAGCAATCCAGGGAATGGAGTAGCGCCCTCCCCTACACATTGGTGTAGTAAGCTATCGAAAAGGGAGCCTTCGGGTCACCCTCGACTATGGTCGCCGACTTTACTTTACTTTACATATATACTACTACATATTCTTTTTTTTTTTTTGTTTACTGAATTTCAATGTTGTAGAGTCTCCTAATAAATAATATCCCCTTATAAATATCCTAATAAATAATATTGATTCTATAATCCAGTGAAGTTTACAAATGCCCATTGTTAAAACTGAATTATATTAAAGTTAACAAATCTATGATTACGAGTTACATATTTTCATTAAGCAAATTGAATGATATAGTTACGTGAAGATCACATAATTGTTTGTTACTATTGTTGTAAAGTTAACATAGCAATGAGAAGTTAGTATAATTATGAAGTTAAAATAATTATATAAAGCAAATTTATTCATATGAAATTAAAATAGTTATGAACTTAATATACTTATAAAGAGTTAACATATTTATATGAAGTAATCATGATTATATAAAGTTAATACAGTTATGAAATAAACGTAATTATATGGATTTAAGATACTTATGAAGTTAATACTTTTATATCAAGTTAACTTAGTTATATGAAGTTAGTATAATTGAATAAAGTTAATATAGTTCCGTTGAATTTTTCAAATATTTTTTAGAGATTTTTTTTTTTTAATTTTCGTAAATGGTACTTAAGTGATTTACAAATTTATACATTTCTGGTTGTGTCAGAATTGTCACTAATACTGTAATATAATTATTTTACATCACCAGATTGAAGAACTATGTATAAACTTAACTAGCAGAGAATAATTACTTTTAAAAAATTCATTAATTTCTTTCATTTAATATTTGATATAATTCTGCGATTAGTTGTATCTTGATGGAATCTGACTTCTCGATGATTACTGATTATTCAAGAGACCGCCTTAAGATGGGGGACTTCCTTTTTCCACAAGTAATAAACTTTTCTTTAGGTTAAAACTTTCCCTGAGGCTCAAGTAAGTATGCATACTAAATTTAATAACGCTACATCACAGACTTTAGCCGTTTATAGAGGACAGACAAACACACCCTCCCCAATAATTGATGTAGATTCCAAAA
Organism: Sepioteuthis lessoniana; assembly: GCA_963585895.1. NCBI lineage: Eukaryota > Metazoa > Mollusca > Cephalopoda > Myopsida > Loliginidae > Sepioteuthis > Sepioteuthis lessoniana. The sequence continues at coordinate 36,649,184 of OY757913.1, forward strand.
TGGCTGGCTAGCTAGATAGTTAGATAAAAATCATTTGCATATGCTGCCTGAAATATTTAATGGCCTGAGGAGTGCCTGCAGAACTCTCGTTTGAAATACAGTTTTATTTATTTATTTTTTAATTTGTGAATAGATTCGTTAACAGATAAACCGATCAATAATGCAATAAACTGAAAGGAAATAAAATACAAAACATAAAGAAAATAAATCAAATTAAATTTCAATGACAGATGAACAAAATTAAATGAAAAAGACGCACTTTTCTTTGTAAGAATTTCTGTACATAATTTGTAATATTGTACAACAGAAGACAGTCTTGACATTTGCGCATTACATTACTGTTATATACAAGTACAGGCGAACACACACACACACACACACACACACACACACACACACACACACACAGAGTTTTATGCATATGTACTATGGTTAGAGTGTTCGCCAATGGCCCGGGAGACCTGAGCTCAATCCCAGGTCGAGTCATACGAAAGACTCAGAAAATGGTACTTGATGTTACCTTGCTTAACTACCTATACAAGGTATAACTACCTATATAAGGTAAGGATCAAGGGTAAAGTGGAGCACTCCATGGAAAGGAGTAGCGCCCTCCCCTATACCTTGGTGTAGTAGCTATCTATAAGGGAGCCTTTGGGTCACCCTCGACTCCGGTCGCCAACTTTACTTGACTTACTTTATGGTTCTACACTCACATGTTTATCTTGTCCTGGTGCAATGGTTAGTAACCTACTAATAACTAGTAATCTACAGTTTGTTACTCACTAGGTTCCCCATACTTTCGGCTTTGTGTCGAATCTAATCAAGATTAATAAATGAACATTCTTTTTATCATGAGTAGGATTTATATTATTTAATGTTATTTTGCTTTAATCTATCCAGACGAGTATCATCATTTTGATCTTTTATCATTTTTTCTCTTTTCTTTTCACTGATTCCGTAAATAGGTTTGATCGTAAGGACGCTAGTCATGTAGCATTTCTTGGGAAGGAATAGCCTGGTTGAGTGCATCCCTCTCCAGCTCAACAATTTGCTTGAATTCAGAGTTTTCTTTCGATAAGACCGAGGTTAAAGAGTTTAGTCTGCCCTACTATTCCTCGATACCTTGGATTCAAACCTTTCTCAAGGGCATATGTGCTATGCAAAATGCAAACACCCTCGCTCAGTAATTAAACACAGGTAGCCGATTCCACTTCCTACGGCAATAACCATAACGTTACAAACGCATCCACTCTACATGTAAATAAGATAATTGTAATAAACCACCAAACAATTGTTTTCTCATAAGATAGACTATTTCCCGTTACTAGTGGATTTCACAGCTGATGACAATCCTTGACTGAAACTGCCGAAACGTTATGATGATAAGAAAAGCAACAAAATTTAATTAATAGCGAATAATTCTTGAAATTAAAATGAAACTTCATAATCTTTAATTCGAAGCAAACAACGCATAAAGAAAATTAATTAAAAAGAATAAAAATAAAAACCTTAACCTTTTTTTTTTTATGAACGAAGTATTTTCTTAATTTAAAGTCTACAAAATGTTTGGTATTAAATTGCATCGGTAAATCAGAGATTAAACTCGCTATGAAGTGCTTTCGAGTATATGTATAAATTCATCCTAAATACAGAATTTTACCCATAAATGAGATTCAAACCTAACATTTTTTAATAAAATGTTAATTTGCTTCTAAATGAAAAATGAGAAAGATTTTATTATTTCTTTATTGGAACATTATGAAACGAAAACGGATATTGTTGATATTATTTATTATTTTTTATTTATCACTGAACTCTATTGTATTAGATTTATGTAAACAAAGATATTAATAAATTATGTAAATCTGTATATGAAATATGTAAATAAAAATATGAATTATCTAAAAATATTTACAACCCTTATATATTTGAGGAATGGTATTTTTAGGTCACTTTTTTATTAGCAATACTCAAACGACAAAAGGAAAAATATGATGTCAAATCATAAAGAATTTTATCAAAAGTCAAAATTTGTTTACCAATAAAAAGGCAAATTTCTGATTTACGATGTTTTAGGTATCTGACACTCCAGATTTGGAAAATTTATCGCATACAATTCTCCTCGACCGACAAACTTAAAATTCGGTATCTAGTCTTGGTATAATGACCAGCAACCTAGTCTCGTCGACCAATTACATCTAAACAGTAAGTTCCTTTCTCCAAACTTATGGCCTTGTGCCAAATCTAAGTTGCACTTAGATTTTTAGGGTACCACATGTAATGTAATGGTAGTAATCTTGGATAACTTTGTTAATGGTTTTGATTTCCACCGGAGACTCCAGTCCTTGTGCCATACTTAGTTAATCTTAGTAGGCATCAATACGAGATCTTAAAGAATCGGTAAAGTTGAAATCATTAAAATCTTTGATATGAAAGCTGAACTGCTATAAATATGTCCACATCTTCAGGCTCAGATAAGTTTTGCAGTTTTTAGATGATTGTTTTTTTTTTCATTTCTCTCATTTTCCGAGATTGTTCACCATTTACACACACACACACACATATACACATAAATAGTCTCACACACACACACACGCACACACACATACACATCTTCATACATATTTGAGTCAACATTCAAGCCACCGACTATACACCTCCCATTTACAGTAAATTATCAGGCCACTGATGGTAGTCCTCGTTAGCTGTAATTATGTCCTCGGGAGATAGGTTGACCAAAATTTACTAAACTGCCGCTTAATGAGATGCATCAATTTTCGTGTGGCATCGGAACTTGTCATGCTTCACTTTGGGGAATAGGAATCTAATTGGCTGGCCATAGAAATTGACCAAAGGTCAGTAGAAGTTGGCAGTTTTCATTCTCTGAAGCCAAAGTTATTCAGAATGGAAATAGTCAGGAAGCATCGGTTTTCATCCTTAGTTGAATATTAATGCGTTGGTCTGTTGGTTTAGTTATTGTTATACACACACACACACACTCACACACTTATATATATATATATATATATATGTGTGTGTGTGTGTGTGTGTGTGTGTGTGTGTGTGTGTGCGGATGATTTGGTTTCGTTCAGTTTCTTTGTTTTAATGGCATATAAAGTTTCCTGGGTTATTTAAAGCCAAACATCCTCGAAGAGCAGTAATGGTACTTTTAAACTCACAGCTAATGGAACAAGTTTATTAGTCAGTATGTAAACGTTATAGCGTGTGTGAGTTCGAACTCGATTACTATGATGTCCCAAACCATCTCGTCAACCACTAAGCCACGGGAACTGCTCCCATCTATGTACGTGAATGTGTCTATATGTTTGATTTGACTACGCCGAGATCGACCATGGGTATAAAAATTTCTCGTTGATAATGTCCTGCCTGGTAGAAATTTTCTGCTGTTCGTCATTTATAACAAGAAGTTGATGTTCATAGCAAAATTGGTCACCACATTAAAGAGATAAGAGCAGCACAGTCTTTTTCACTTTAACATCGTGGCGTGACGGTTATGGTCATATGAAATGGACTCGACGATGCGTGTTCAAATCCTTGACAAGGATGTTTGTAATTCCCATAACACTAACACCTTTGTTAAATGTATGAATCCAACTCTTAGTAAATAGTGGGGGAAGTTGGATTCTTTAATTTTACTTCGACTACCGATTTAGCTGAAGAAAAACTGAATCGAAATCAGCTGTCCTCTTCTAAAAAAAATTCCCTCGAAATGGGTCTAATCCTGCTCGTTGCGGATGGGCTGGTTAAATACATACTCGCTTTAACATTCAATACATATTTGTGAAATGGCTGATGTATGCACAATTCATATTAAAGAACTTCACTAGCTGATAGCACGGCAAGTGTTTAATACAACATATAACTTGACTCTTTAAACACAATAAAATATTTAAAAATTTCCCAATGCTTTCTAAATGATGTAAACAGTTACCATATTACTTTGCTGAGTCAGTATTTGTCTGTTCTCCATTAAAAGAAGACACGCTACCAAAACATTTCTGATAATCACAATCACAAATGACAAAAATAAAAAACAGGCAAAGGTTAAGAAAAAATAATGTATCTTACCAAACCAGGATTACACCTTGGGAAGATTGTTTTCTCTGTTTGATGAGATGTGAATTCATGAGATGTTAAAATGTGATGAAACCAGAATTCTGAGATGTACAGTTGTCAACTGGAAGCACGACGCTATCATTTATGATTTATGACAGTGTATGTAATATCCCTGCAAATAGAAAGTTGCCCAGTCGGCTAGAGCAGTAGAATAGACCGACTGCATATCTGAAGAGGGATAAGATCCCTCAACAACGAGTGTCCTGGATTTTACACTAAACAATCTGATGGTGAGGTTTCAGTAATGCCGGAGCTTTGGGGAATGCGGTGTAACCTTCATTGCTATCGCTCCCAGATCCACTCTAGGCTGGATTGGTAGCACCAGATAGGGTCCTGTCTATGGGTCAAATAGAACTAAACTGCGTACTTATGCTTAGCTGTATAGCTCGGAATAGAATAGTTTCAACATTCAATCTACGTAATTCTGCTAAACTGAATTGCTTGAAATGGAACTGTATTTGTAAGCTAAACTGAATTGTTTAAAATAGAGCTATTTTGACATTGACATTGTACCTACGCTAAATTGAATTATTTGAATTAGAATTGTTTGACTAAACTGAATAGCTTGAAATATAATTTTTTTTGACAATTAAACTGTGTATTTATGCTAAACTGAATTGTTTGAAATAGAACTGCTAATTTTTATAAAAATGGATTTGGTATAAAATAATCTACAAAGGTTGATATGCCATAAAACCCAAACAAACAAAACAAAACAAATAGAAAGTTAACGAAATGCGTTTACATAGTTCAATCGTCAGTCATCAAGACATGCCACTGATAAGATCTTTTCATAGAGATCGGACATATGAATTCGGACCTTTCCAAAAGGGTTCTAACAAAGGGAATATAAACTTCGTCAATTAATATTTGAATGCAGATTACCAATTCCATCTTTCATGTCGATGTCAAGTGCGCCAATTCTCACATGCTAAATACCGGTGGTCATTGTTTAAGACAAAGATTTGATTTATAAAACAAACAGGGTCTGCACATTTAGGGGATCAGAGCAACACAGTCTAGCTACTAACATTCAGTGCATGTTGATGATTGTAAATGCTGTTATGCTCTTGCGGTATTACACGTTGAGTTTCTACTTGTCTAACTTTGTTAATTTATGTATGAACACGTGGACACAGAATACATATTTTGCATTAAAATAATTCTATAGATATATCACCTGGGTGTCTTATTTGTTGGTGTGTTATAATAATTAAGTAATTTTATCAAGCACACTGCCCTCTCGGATATTTAATTGTGACATTGTTATCTCAGATAAACTCGTATGTTTATTAGCAACACAAGAACACAATGACAAAACTATTTTTGAATTTTTTTGAAAATCTTTAAAGCATAAAAGTTGAATATTAATGATTAATGAAAGGAGTTCATTTTGAATCATGTGAAGAAGACTCAAAAAAAAACCAAGAAAAACTTTTAAATAGATTTAGCTCTTATTAAATACGTTGTTTTTTAAAGATCATATATTAACTACGTAAGCCGAACATAGTCGAGGGTAGCCTGGAGGCTCCCTATCGATTGCAACATCAAGGAGTTGGTTATGGTGCTACTCCTTTCTCTAGGTTGCTCCCCTTATTCAGGATCTATACCTTAAAATTCTGGGTTTTAAGCAAGGAGGCATCGATTACCATTTTTGAGTCTTTGGTATGACTTGACCTAGAATTGAACCTTGGTCTGGCGGACCATTTGGTGAACACTCTAAACATTATGCTAATCGACCGGCAGTAATATCAAAAGCTTTCCATCATGTATTTTAACAATATAAGAAAAAAAAAAGAAAAAATCTTTGTACTGAATTAATTTCTATTTTCCAATTTTCTTTCAATGGAAATCCCAAGAATCTTTTGGGAACATACGCCTCTCTAACAATAAACTACACTCATTGCACTACAAAATACAATTTAGTAATAAGTGAAATTAAATTGCTTTTACTTTGGAAAAAAATAGCAGATGGGAAATGTATAATTCTATTTTTGATACAAGGTTGGTGATTCCAATCAAGTCACTAAGAAAGTCAACTGATTTTAAATCAAAGCAAAAAGGTCAGATGAACAATTGAAAACAAAAATAGAGCCCGATTACAATTTTATTCTTCATCTGCCTTTTATAGTTAACTTCAAGGATGATTTTTTTTCTATCATCGTATTTTTATGAAAAACTTTTATAGATTAAAGAGGTTTAATTTTCAAATATCTTCTTCACAGAAATTGATAAGATATATTCTTACATGCAAATGTAACAGACAGCCTGGTTACAGAGGGATATTATTCTAATTATTGGATAGTCTACTAAAATTCATAAGATTCAAGAAAGGTAGTTAAATATTCAAGATGGCAGATTAATTTTCTGACATTCCGTCAACTCCTCACATCAAACTCTAATTCTTTCCAAACATTGATTTTCCTTGACTTAAGTTTGAACACATGCAGTATTTTTTTAAGCCTTCCAGAATCTGGATTGCTTTCAACAGCCAAGTTTTAAGGCTTGGCGTCAATCATTGAATACTTTTGGGGAAATGTATGTCCTACTTTTAACCAAAACTTGATTTGCATGCTCACATAATACACAAAATTCCTCAGTGACGTGTAACTATCGAATGAGTAACTACACAGTGTTCTTAAGATGTTCCGAATAAAAAGATACTTTTCGAATCGGTTGTATATATATATATATATATATCCTGTCGGCCCCGATATAGCTCTCATACTACGGTCAGCAATTCAGTTAAAGATGTGAACAATTATATTGCTTACATAAGTGATTCATTTATAATGAAGACGGTTTGTATAGAACCAGTCATACATTGTTTTGATGAATGGGACACTAGTTTGAAACAGATTTTCTCGAACCTTACCCTTTAGGTTTCGAAATCAGAGTATTTCCTTATTATAGATCAGGGCCTTACCAAAGATAAAGAACCGATTATTTGGGAGTGAGGGAGAAAGGAAGGAAACCTGCCGTTTGCAAGGAATGATTTATGCATTTAGCGAGGATTTGAACTCGACTTACTAAAACCATCTACTGACGACAATAATCGTTCCGGTACATATACTTGTTTTCTTTCTTACTTTTTCTCCTCCCCCGTCTCTCTGTCTCTGTCTCTCCCTCTCTCTCTCTATATATATATATATATGATTGGAAATATTTGGAATGTTGGATAAATCAAACACTTAACTCAAATTTAGATGTGTGACATTTCGTTCGGCTTTATTTCATCTTCACGAACTTCTTCAGGTCTGATTTTGTGTTTGATTTATCCAACTTTCCACATATTTTCTATCATACTGTCCGATTTACTACAAATATACCTTTTCAATGCACACACACACACACACACACACACACACACACACACACACACACACATATATATATATATATATATATTATGTCTCTCATAAGGTTATGCTGCCCATGCTGAACAATTTCCTTCAGCATTTGATCTAGTTATCATAAGGGTCGTTGTACCTTATTCCATTCGAATCTAATTTTAGCAAATATTCAAATGAGACTAGTCCCATGACTGAAACCATTACGTATGCTCAATGAAACCAAACGCAGTGAGTTCGAATTTTAAATACCGAATTTCCAGGCGAACCAGAATTCTTATTTTAAGCTTATTGTAACACTTTCTGCTCTATTTCGTCTGTTTATCTTTTTGTCACACGAAGCCTAATTTAGGATATTTACAAAATATCTTAAGCTCTATTTCTATCTTTTTCTATACCAATATATGTTCGTGAGTGTGCATCATATCTAAAATTATTACTATTTCTAATACAACTAATACTATACATTCCCTCTCTGTCTCTCTCTATCTCTCTCTCTCTCTCTCTCTCTCTCTCTCTCTCTCTCTCTCTCTCACACACACACACACACACACACACACACATACAAACCCATAATAGGATGGAAATTTTGGTTTATATCAAAAACCCATAACAGGATGGAAATAAATTTATAATCCTAATGTGACCAGTTTTGTTTTTTCTTAAAGAAATATACATATATATATATATATATATATATATATATATATATATATATATATATATATATATTAGGTTGTTCGGAAAATATTTTTCGGTTTTAGTATAAACCGTTTACATTCAGTTCAAACATATTATTTTCATAATAGTTGTCTTTCTTAATTTTCTATCACTTTTTTTATGAATTCAAATTTGATGGTTCAATGAAAGTTTAGCTGATGCCTTTACTTTTTTGCATGAGTTCAAGCTTGTCCATAATTATGTTTCAGGGCAATATTTCGCCACATGATACCTGGATGACACTGTAGAAGCTCACTGACATGGGAACTTTACCACATCCACCATATTTTCCTGATCTCTTACCCACCTACTACCATTTTTTCAAGCATATGGACACATGTTTATGTCAAAATACACTCTGTTCAAAACTAGAACTACAGCCCAGTCTGCTGAGGCTGTAGAATACACCGACAGCATCTCTGCAGAAGGGTAAGACTCCCTCAACGAGCGTCCTGGATATTACATTAAACTATCTGATGGTGAGGTTCCAGTCAGTGCAGCCCTGGGGAATATGGAGTACCCCTTCATTGCCATTACTTCCAGGTGCACTTTGTTCCGGAGTGGTAGCACCTTATAGGGTCCCATCTATGGGTAAAATAGAACTGTTTGATATTTAAACTGTATGCAAAAAATGACTGAGGTTTAATCGATTTTAAGTGATACATAGCAATACTTGGAACAATTCAATTGCGTGCAAATAAAACTATTAGTGTGGAATGCTTGAAAACGTTTAACTGTATACAAAATATAATTATTGCTATTACGCAATAATACTTGGAACCATTTGACTGTGTGCAAATGAATTGTGCTGAATAGAATAATTAGTGCAAATAGTAAAATTTGTTACCACTTCATTGTGTGCAAGCAAATATTCAATATTTAATAGAAATATTAGAGTTAGATCGCAATAATTGAAACCATTTAACTGTGTAAAAACAACAGCAATACTTGGGTGCAAACAAATGAATTATTATTCATTAAAAGATAAAATTACGTACAAACTTTTACTAACAATATATCTCTGTATGTACAACCATGAACATCTAACTGTGCACAAAAAATGACTGGTGTTAAATCAGATTGTTAGTATTACATCAAAAGACTCGAAATCATTTAACTGTATTGAAACAAATGTGTAATATTCAATAGAATTATTCGTGTTAGAAATACTTAAAACTATGTAACTGTGCGCAAAAAAGAGATCTGGCTCATTCAAAAATGTTACCAACAAAAGGTGTTTACAAATCATATATTCAATACATATGAATAACAGGCTTTGGTATCAAATAACCTACAAGTGTTGATATGCCATTAAACACAAATGGACACACAAAAAACTTGTACAAGAAACAGCAATTAAGCATGTCCTAGTGTCAGCACCTTCAGTTTTTGTTTGTTTTTGTTTTTTGTCTTTTGTACAGCCATAAATAACTTTGTCAATTTATAGTAGAAATGGGTAGATGTTAAGGGATCATATTTTGAGTGCTGAAAACTTTGTTTGAATTCATCAGTTCAAGAAAAAAATTATTCTAAAATCGGACCTTATATATATATATATATATATATATATATATATGTATATATATATATATATCCACGTTGACCTCTCATCAGCCTTTTTCTCGGTGCACTTCAGTACTCAAGTAATTCACTAAGTTTCGAAGTCATGAAAAGTAATGGCCCATACACTGCTACGTTGACTCATGAGATTTTAGCAGAGGTTTATATTTAGATTGGGCCTTCTCCTAGATTGTTTTCACTACCAAGGGTAGAGAGTTCAGTTCGCTTTTCAGTTTTCCTTATAGCTGGAGGTAAATTAGATGAATCCATGCCATTCCCAAAGGTACGAGTATAAAGTGATCTAAAACAACTCGAGGTGAAATCCGATTTCGGCTAGTTAATTCCATTTTCCGTATCGATATCTGTGAAGCCACAGGCGCATTATATATATATATATATATATATATATAAAGTAGTGTCCTCGCCTGATGAGCTCCAAACAAGCTATTTCTAAATATTGTTGGGATCCCGTTGAAAGTTTGACGAGGTTTTGGCTCGGAATATATTGGTTATTTTTAAATCGATTATAAACATATTTTCCCATGGGATTAGTAAAATATGTGACATAAAATTTGTTTTGATTAGAACAGCATATATATATATATATATATATATATATATATATATATATATATATATATATAGTTAGCTATATTTATGAATAAAGTGAGGTCAGCATTGTTGTTTGAGCCAATGTAAATCTAAGTTTGCGTCGGGTAGACTAAAGTCACCGTATGTTTCTTGCCTCTGTGGTCATCAGAAAAAAAGGATATATCTTCGCAGATGTAAACTAAAGCTACTTGTATTTATTTTTAATATATTACTCAATATCAATCATAGACACACTCATATAGCATGATAATTTTAAAACTATCACTAGAAACGTGGTTAAAATAAATTTAAAACAAATTTATTTTCTCTCTGTGATAGCGCACATGTAAGTTTAAATACCGTAGAAACAGAGTCAACGGCATTTGTTAACTCCAAGTTTCATGACTATACAATCTCTAAGCATCCAAGAACGCAGAATAGGCCAGAATCTGACAATCACCAGTCGCTGTTAACTCTGTGTGTAACGCTATATATATATATATATATATATATAGTAAAATATTTCTTTCGAATTCATCGGGTTTTAATACCTCATGCTGACGTCTAATTTGAAATGCTGCACACGGCTTTTTACCTATCAATTTAACGTTTTTATGATCTTTTACATGCATTCGTGTCTGAGGCAGATATTAACTTGTTTTTAGCATCTTCAGCAGATGGCATTTCCCAGAAAAATTGAACAACCGCACGTTTTCCCCTTGATAAGTCTTATTTAGTGGCCTCCTTTTCGTTTTTTGATCTATTTTTGATTTTATTTCCTCTCATTTTTTCCGACTAAACTAAGAAATCAATCCATTTAATGTCTAGCCAGTTGTTTACACATCTCAGACATGTTTATTTTTTCAGATCGGGTTCAGTTCTTTGATTGTAGGAAGCTTAAGATTATATGCCAAGGAAACGCTACTCTTGGTCTGAGATACAAATCACAAACACTAAAATTAGATGAGTCTGGAAAAAACACACAAGTGTAAAAACTCAATGGGTATGAAAAGACCTTATAGTCAAAAATATTAGTTTTCATTTTTGTGCAAGTAAAATCCATGAAAGTTATCCAAGCAAACCTCAAGGTAGTTTTTTTCTGCTTTTTCTCATTAGTTAAAATAATTTTTACTATTGTTTGGCCGTCTGGAATAAAATCCTTAACTATTCATAGTACCTGATCTTATTTAACTGTCAGCCATCTAAGCATTATCTAGTGATAATGATGCTTCACTTTCATGATTTTATCTAAGTGAAAGAATGTCATTGTTTTGCGTCCAAATTTCAATTCAAATAAAGTTTTCACTACTTAAATTTCCTTTTCTAAGAACAAGTGAAGGACGTTTGATCGCATTCCTATTGATATCGAACCCTGTAAACGATGAATAGTGATACGATATAATGAGACGATCTGCTATTTTGTAAACGGATTTATACCTGAAAATGTTCCTATATTGCTTGATTGACTCGAGCTCAAATCCTAGACATGGCTTTTTCATTTCACATTACACTAACACCCTTAGAATCCAAATATTCTCCCCAACACCAACCATTGGTAAATTGTAGGGCATATTGAGCTCTTTCACCACTGTCAAGAAGAGGTAAAACTTTGTATTCAAACCTGTTGTACTCCGCTTAAAATGTCTTTGTGTTGCATCCTGCTCGTGGTGGTGGGGTTGGGTAGATAGACAATCTATCAAAATAATACAAATGCAATATAATTATCTATTGTATTGTAATATATGTATACCTGCATTCGAATACATTAGAATTTCGTCTAATCTGCTGTTTTTCCCAAAAAGCGTTTTAATTGTTCTGCCAAAACTAAAACATCTCGTCATAACTTCTCGCCGACGTCTTAATCACTATACCACTGCGTTTTCTAACGCATTAGTGCTACATATGAAAGCAAGTAGCACGTAATATCAATATTATCACCCATTCAAGTGACTGGTTGGAGCGTGAGACGGGAGATTGCCGAAGAATCGAGGTATGAAGGAATTATTGATGTTCTGAGCGTTTCTATCTCATTCTGTAGTGATTGATGAGAGTTCGCCATCAATAAATCACTTTGGTTCGGCTGTGTTGACGCGTCAGCCATTCTGTTGGCTATGGCGTCGCTGAGGTAAATGTAGTGGTGAAGAAGTTCGTTCTTGAGGTAATGTGGGGCGAAAGTTGTGAGCTGTGGGCGGCGTCGTATGCGGTGGGTGGAGGGCAGCAGGATGTAGGTTCCTGCCTGGTTGGTGAGGAAACAAGAAGTTGAGTAAGGAATTTTGGACTGATTGTACCGTGAAAGTGATCGATCGAATTGCAACTCTAGGTTCAAAATGTAAGAAATAAATAAAAAAAGAGAGGGATTGTAAATTCAAAAAAACATATCTGGCAATATATATATATATATATATATATATATATATATATATATATATATATATATGGCGGGGAGTTGTACGTGTGCCTGTGCGTGAGTGAATTTTTAGTCAAAGTGAATTTGAGGACAGAAGAAACTTTATTCATTGTCGAGTCATGTGTTTGTTTGGTTAACAGATTATTTTTACTTATTTAAACACTTTCTTACCTATTCATTTCATTTCCATAATTTTCGAATTTTTTTTATTTATTTCCTTTAAATAACTGGTTTTCGTTTTATCTATTTATTTATTTGTATTCGTATTTGTATTTTATTCATTTATTTATTCATTTATTGTTGTTTGCTTTGTTTTGTATTTGCTTGTTGTTTGTTTCATCAAATGGTTTTATTCTATGATTTCCTATTGTGGATACGAATATCATATTCATCATATTCTTTCTTTTTCTTTTTACAATTTCTTTTCTTTTTCTTCTCTCTTTACCTTATTTCTTTGTCTCAGTTTTTTTCTTTTATTCTCTTTATTTTCTTGTTTCTTTTATTTTTCTTCTGTCCTTTCCTTTTCTTATTCTCTCCATTGCACAGTAATTTCATTTGTCAAATTTTCGATTTCCGTCGACTCAAACATGAGAGTATTTTTTCTTTTTTCTTTACTTTCTTTTTCTTTAATTATTTCCTTTCTATTCTTGTTCTTTGTTTTCTATTCTTCCTTCTTTCCTTTTTATTCGTTTTTGAATAGTCTTTTTTATTTCATTTTTTTTTCATTACGTCACTTTTTCTCATTTTACCTAGTCTAGAGTCATTTCATTTGTAAAATTTCCGATTTCCTTCAGATTAATGAAAGATCTATTTTATTTCATTTCTTTTTATATATTACTTTTACTTCCTTTATTTTTCTTTCTTTATTATTTTTTAAATCATTTTCTTCCTTCCTTTTCTATCTGTTATTATTTAATTTTTAATCTTCTTCATCTGTTGTATTCACCGAAAGACTTTCAAGCATTTTATTTCCAAATATTTAGTTATTCAATTTCATTCGTATCACATCTTTGTTTACTTTGATTTTAAATTAACCTTTCGTTCTTTCTCATTTCGTTCTTTTTTCCACAAGATTTGTATTTCTTTTCAAAATTATTGATTTCCTTAAGTTTTTTTTTCCTTAATAATCCTTCGTTTGTAGATATGTATTTCTTGCTTTGTTCTTTTCTTAATTATTTCTGAAATATTTGTTCCCTTTGACCCATATAGTTTCCTAGGTTTTTATGATTACTCTTTGATCAACATTGCTCCCCCAGATAGATAATTCATTTACTTATCAAACTAGTTACGTTATGATGTTTATCAATTCAAATGGCTAAGTCAATTTATCTAAACATTTATCTGAAAAACCAAGTGAATAATACCCCGAATATAGATTAAGTTGTCAGAAAAAACTATTTAAAATACTGATGCAACATATTCTTCCTGTCCTGCAAGCAATAGCTGTATGAGTAAATTCTTTTATAAAAGTATCTTTGTTTATGACTTATTTTTGTTTTTTTATTCTATCTCCTGTTTGATATTCTTTTTATTTTCTCCTCTCTTTTCTTTATGGACGCATACACACACACACACACACACACACACACACACACACACACACACACACACACACACACACACACACACTTATATATAAGAATTAATCACGTATTAGACTGTAATATTAATGATTTACCCGATATATATATATATATAGAGAGAGAGAGATAAAGAGAGAGGGACAGAGACAGAGAAATATATATCTGCATGTTTAGATTTACCTATATATATATATATATATATATATATATATATATATATATATTATTGGTAGTGTTTGTGACATGGTAGTATTATATTATATTATATTATATAGTTGAGTCTGTCTGATAAATACGGTAAGCATGAAACCCAGGGTCACAGACACTACCATGTAATATATATATATATATGTGTGTGTGTGTGTGTGTGTGTGTATAAAAGCTCTTTCATTGATATCGAGCACTATTCAACAATATTGAAACATTTGATCCCCATTTACTCACCAAGTGAGCTATTAAGAACAATAAATCTCTATATATATATATATATATATATATATATATATATATATATATATATATAAACAGGTTTATTTGAATACCGCAGATTCTTTCTTTTTCAAAATCATCAAGTGAAGACGTTTAAGTCTTTTTACTTGTCTTCTTACTACTGGGTCAAGTTGGTCAAGAAATAACCCTGTATAAGCGCAAGCGCTTTCGACCATTTCGCTGGTCCTCTTTGTGGTTCGTGTTAGATCGT
The DNA here is from genome assembly GCA_963585895.1 of Sepioteuthis lessoniana. Taxonomy (NCBI): domain Eukaryota; kingdom Metazoa; phylum Mollusca; class Cephalopoda; order Myopsida; family Loliginidae; genus Sepioteuthis; species Sepioteuthis lessoniana. Next base: position 36,664,232 of record OY757913.1, read on the forward strand.
TTGTTGCTGTGAGTTTTATATTTATTCGGTGTGGGGTTTTTTATTACTTTTTTAATTATATTTATAAATTATGGATGGGGTTTGTTCATTTTGTTAAGATGGGTGGTTTGTTATTGAATACGTTTTATATGTTTATACTTGTGATGGATGCTATTTTATATATCGTGTTTTTTTTGGGGGGGGGTTAAGTTAGTGCTTTGAGAATTTATAAACGGTTTTTATTGTTCTCTTTACGTATGTTTTTTATATCGAAAATTAGGATCTTTCTTATGTCTGGGGATTTACATGTCCATATCGAGAATGTTTCTCGGAAAATAACACAACACCTATTACCTACATTGGCCATACTACAACCACGCTCCCTCGTCGCCTTTCCGGCATAAGTGCCCTAAAACAGCATTTAATGACAAAGCATAACGAAGACACTAACAAACTCGAATCCCCAGACATACGAAAGATCCAAATTAACAATACAAAAATCATATATAAAAATAACAAAAAAAACCGTTTACAAATCCTCGAAGCATTAACTATGAAAAATTAATAAAACCACTACAGATAAAATAGCATTCACCATAAATATAAACATATTAGATGTATTCAATAACTAACCACCCATCCTAACAGAATGACCCAACCCCTTCCATAATTTATATATATGATAACAAGAAAAAAGCCACTCTGAATAATGATAAAACTCACAGCAGCAAACGATCAAACACGACTCCCTAAGATGACCAGCGGAATGGTCGAAAGAGCTTGGGCTAATATAGGGTTCTTTCTTTACCAACTTGACCCAGAAGTAAGAAGACTGGTTAGAAGACTTGAACGTGTTCACTTGCTGATTTTTAAAAAGAAACTATCTGCAGTGTCCAACTAAACCTATCTAGATAAAGATTTGCTGCCTAGTTATATATATATATATATATATTATCAAACAAAATAGACATGTTTTGTCAACATATCTGCCCAAAAACTGAGTTTTGGAAAATTCTTACCGAAAACACAACAATATTAAAACAACTAAATAGCAAACAAAAATTACAAAATCTCGAGGCGCTCCATATCAGAATGAAACAACCTAAACTCAATAGAATGAATTTCGAATCCAGTACTAATGTACACTACCAGCTGTTGCAACTTATAGAAACGAATAAAATGTTACAACACACCTGTATAAATAACAAACACTTACAAAGTAGTAATGTACATGCAAAGGTCACATCACTTTTGCAATATACACACCCCTGATGATGGCCCAAGATCGAGCAAAAAGTACTAGGGTAACAGTTCTGGGAGTTCATCAACCAATTACTGCTGGATACAATAAAATCAATTCGGCAACTGGAAAAGGCATATACAAAAATAAATAGACAAAACATATCTATATCGTTCAATAAAATATGCATTTATGAAGAAATGCTGACCAAATACACATATATATTTATATAAATATGTAAACGCCCAGTTGGCTAGGGCTGTAGAATACACCGACCGCAGCTCTGCAGAGGTCAATTCCAGCGAGGTCATCTGTTCGCCGTAGATGACAACCCGTAATGCTTGAGGACCGGATCCTTGTGGCTGAGAAATCCGTGACGCGGCTACCAAAGTGGTCACGTGACTTGCACCCCCCTTATGCTCCCTAACTAAGCTAATCGGGTTATTATCAGCTTCAGCAGTACGTGAAATCATTTAACTGAGTGTAAACAAAAGAGCATTAAAAATATTGTTACCAACAAACAATTCGCTTACAAATTATATATACATATATATATAAACAGGGTTTGGCTTTAATTAACCCACAATGTTTGATATACCATATAACTAAACTAAATCATATATACGGAATAATTTATCATTATATATATATATATTTATATATATATATATACGTTCACTTTCGGACCAATACCCTTGGGAAAGGTATGAACCCCCTTATCCCCCCAGCTATGGGTTGAATAGTACCACTACTGTTCTTCTAGGAGAATGGCTATGGAATTAAATAACCTACAAAGGTTGATATGCCATTAAACAATGAAACCAAACCAAACCAAACTATATATATATATATATATGTGTTTGTGTCTGACTTTCTGCGTGCTTTTACATCATTCTTTAAAGTGATGTGGAGCTTTATGTTGGCTACTTCCATTCTTAATAAGAATTTTTACGGGTTAAGTATTATTTTCATATCTATTCTCTTTTTTCTTCTTTTTCTTTTCATATACGGGACAAGTATTCACTTATCTTTAAAAATATAGAAAAAATAAAATTCCTTTGTTGTATTACAATAACATGCAATAATTTATTTCAGGGAATTAAAAAAAATATTGCCTTTATGGCCTTTTTTGCATGATTTATCATTTCGTCTTCCACTTTCCCTAGTCTTTCTAACCGGTATTTTTATATCTTTTTTCTTTCCCTCATATATATATATATATATATATAATTTTATCTCATTTTTGTATTTTTTAAGGTATCCCATTAACTTTCCCTCGCCAGTTTTACATCCGTATTATCATGTTTTGTCCTCTTCTTCTCTACTGCCACTTTCTTTCTTTCTCTCTTTCTTTTTTTTTTCTTCCGTTCACTCGTTCGTTCTTTCATAAAATTCGATTTATGCCATCTCTCTTGCCTTACTAATTTTTCTTCGTATATTTGTTTTGTTCTTTGCCAGTTTTGTCTTATATTTCTTATATTTTGGTAATCTGACATAATTTATGAATCCAGACATCGACATATCACCTTTCAAAGCCTTTTTCCTTCAAATAACGGCTCACACTTCGTTACACAGAGAACAAGGAAAGAAAAAAGTAATCTCACCCAGAGCCTTTTATACTTAACTACAAACGCACTTGCAGATATAGCACACTGGTAAAAACTTTGTTATTTTGAATATCTCTCAAAGACTGACAAACAAATAGCTAGTCCCGCAAGTGTTTGTCGCATAGTTAGATCTGAAATTACTTTTTGTTTGGTGGTCTTGTGCCAACAAAGTAAACGACATAAAAAAATTCCAGAGCTTTTATTTAATTGATCAATCATAGTATTCATTGTTAGAACCCAGTCTACTTCACATATTAACCCAACCCTTCCATCATCACAAGCCAGGATCCATAGGAAATCACTTTTTAATTGGAGTACAGCGAGCTTAAATTCAAGTTTTTCCTTGATAGTTGCTGCGCTAAGTCAAATCTTCTCTTCTATTTTACCCTGAGTTCAGAAGCGGATTCATGCCTTTCCCAAAGATATCAGTACAAAGTGAAACACAAACGAGTATCGTCTATTATTTCCACTCGGTTCGACAAGTCCTTTACAGATCCTCTGCGACAGATTTGGTAAATATCTATTTCCTCTGCTTGTAGAGTGATGCATCAGTCACACAAGTCATTGCTAACAATGTTGATTTTCATTGCGTGCTTCAAAATAGTGGTCTTGTGCCATATATGATTAAACTAATCATATATTGACGATATGATTACGAATATTTAAAATCATAGCATGATAACTGCAACATATATTTTCCAGATTGTGTCGTAGAGCAATGATTAGGGCACTGTTCTTACAAAAAGTAAACTTAGCCTTTGTGGCCAAGGAACGAAACTCTAAAGGCTTTCAGAATTCCAAATTAATCACGTGATAATTCATACTGATATGTTCGGGAGGTTAATTATAACATGTAAAATAGAAGTAAACTATAATTTTCTACGAAAGACGACGGTTTCTCAAACATTTTACTTGATGTACGACTAAGAAAAAAATCTAGTTTCTTTTCCTTCCTCAAATAAATGAATTGAATATTAAACTGCTAAAAATAACTTATTTATTTGTGTTTAAAAAACTTGCATGAGAAAAGAATCAGTAAACTATAAATACAAATGCATCTTTAATTCTTGAATATTTTTTCACTTGAAGGATTGATTTGTTGGTTACAGAGGAAATAATATTAAGTTGCAAGTTTGTGATTGTATATTTCTTTAGTAAATAACCCACATGGCTAAAATCAGATTCCATCATATGTGAACTTGAAAAAACTTGTAAAATGGTCTCAAGAGTTGTGCAAAACTTTTGATATTTTGCAAAAGTTTTTCATTCATCCAATAATATCCAGTTCTTTTAGAGGTGTACATAGACTTCGCTTTAAGATCAAAAGTAATTTTTATAAATGCTTCTTTGAGAAATGTCTAAATTTGCACTTTCCACTACAAGTTTAATCGAGTTTACGCAGTGTTGTAATGGAGGCTCTGATGTTTTAACCGTTATCATCGTAGAAAGTGTACCCACTTACCCTTAAACAAGGCTGTTTGCATTTCACTTAATACTCTTGATAAAGTAATGAATCCAACAATGGATTAATGATAGGAAAGACTGGATTCTTTAAGTTTGAAATGCTAAACGACCTTGAGGATGAAAATTCGAACCAGTTGAGGACCTGGAGAGGGATGGGCTCCACCAGATTATTTGGCCCCAATATACGCAATATGTGTAGCGCCGCCATGGCAAATGCCGGTTACGGGATGTCTTTCGCTAGTTTGATGAAAAATATTAGTCGATCAACGTCGATCTAAAACACGTGTGAGAATATTCATTCATATTTATTTTAAAGAATTAAGTTTCAAATGAATAATCTTAAATTATAACTGTTATTTATATTAAGTGTGTCACAAAAACGGAACGCGAGTTACTGTAATTTACTAAGCTTTTCGCTTTGATGTTGCACGAGGCCATATGAATGGCGCACCCAATGAGACTCGAACTCACTCGAGAAGGTTTGCTTGTTTAGCTTACAAACCATTACACAACCCGAGGCGCCCATGGAATACAAGTATATGTGTAAACGAGTTTTTGTCTAAAATCCTTTCATTCTCAGAATCTTCTGAGTTGATTGGTTTGGTTTGGTTTAGTTTGGTTTTATGGCACATCAAACATTGTAGGTTATTTAATGCCAAATCTGTTTTTATACATATAAACAGCTCTATTTCAAATAATTCAATTAAGTATAAATATAGGTTTTTGTTTACCCACAGTTATATGTCAAATTATTTCTATTACAAACAATTCACTTTAGCATAATTACACTTTTTTCAATGTCAAAAAACAGTTCTAATTCAAACAATACAGTTATCATATAAAAACAGTTCTATTTCAACGAATTCAGTTTTGAATCAGTACACAGTTTAGTTCGATTTGACCTATATATGACCCTATTGAGTGCTACAACTCCAGACCAAAGTGGACCTGGGAGTAATGGCAACGAAGGGGTAATCTGCATTCCCCAAAGCTCCAGCACTGCTGGAACCTCACCATCAGATTGTTTAGTGTCATATCTAAGACACTCGTTTTGGTGGTGGTGGTGGAGGGGTCTTACGCCTCTGCAGAGATGCAGATGGTGTATTCTACAGCGCTAGACGACTGGGCAGCCTCCGAGCTGAGTCACTGTGACTATTTCCAATTAATGAAAACTACAGCTATGCTTTATTTTAATGGCATGCAAACGCGACAAGCGTTATTTTATGCCAAGAAGACAGGTAACTGCGTTTCTTGTTCGTTCATATTTACATTTGTGTTTAGTTATTTATCGAGAGTTATTTTTTTTTATGCAGATGGTTTTATTGAATGCGAATAATTTCAAACAGATCTATTTGACCCGTTGATCTGAGCATAAAAGGTATTATCACTCCGGGTCAGAGCATACCTGAGAGTAAAGTCAAGAAAGGTGTACTCTGCATTCCCTACCTCTCCAGAGCTATGTCCTCACCATCAGATACAGTTTAGTCTTATAATGATGACACCACGTTTTTATTTGATGGGGGTCTTATTTCTCTGCAGGGGGTATACTCAACGTATTGTAAGCCCCACCGATATATATAACCATAGCTAAACATCCTTGTCATTTGGAAATTGTGAAGAACATTCAACAGATCAAGCAAACTAATTGTGAACCTTTGCAAAGGTTATTATCAAAATCAATTTACTTTATCATTTTTAAATATTTGTAAGATGAAACTTTTATTTCAAATAATCACAAAAATTCAACCTGATATAACATTAAATCCTGACCCTTAGCTAAAATTACTTAACTCAGATTTGAAGCTTTTCCCGCAAGATGCCAAGCCTTTATAGTTTGACATTCTCTGATTAGAAGAGAGAATAAATTAAATCCAAAAATCAAATATATTCCAGAATTTTACTTAAAATAAAGCTGTGCATTTCATAAATTCTCCGTTGGGATAGCAAACCAAACAACAGTTTATATATATAAAATTGTTGGTTGGTACTGAAATACAAGGTGATTAAATCGGAAATATGAGATTCGGTCTGTCATCAGTCACAGGCAGATCAATTAAAATTTGAGTTTTATCCTAAACTGAAGCAAATATTCTTTCATAACGTTAGATTTGGTTGTTTCTGGTGACATACGAGCTTAAACAGATTCTATAGTTAACCAGGAGTGGCTTAATTAAAGGTTCTATTCTTGGCAACTGAGCAATTAGTTTCTTGTTTCCAGTACTTGTTGAAATATGACTGAAGAATCGGCGTGCTTCTCTTGAAGCAGAATAGATATTGCACACGCACAGACTCACTTACACACACACAAGGAAGCATACACACACACACACATACACTCACACACATACATATATTCTTTCTCTCTCTCTCTCTCTCTCTATCTATCTATCAATATATATATATATAAAGAGAGAGAGAAAGAAAGAAAGAAAGAAAGAAAGAGAGAGTGGAGATCTAAGGATAACGTAGACACACAGTGAAACGCTGTCGACTCTGTGTCAAAGTTATTCTAACTTAAATCAACATATGATTTTCTCTAATATTGAGAAATTACTTTCTATAAATATAGTAAAGTAAATCAATTATATAAATATATATATATATATATATATATATATATACAGAGAGAGAGAGAGAGAGAGAGAGAGAGAATTAAAATCATTTTTTCATGACGGTGCTCAAAAACGTCGGAGCAACGATTATGTTTCCAAATTTTACAGGATGATAAATCTTCAACGGTCAGGATAGATAGTCCAATCGGGGAACTACTGCAGCTCATCTATAAGTTTGACTTCTATGGATGAGAATAAAAACAGCCATCGAAAGATAACCATGACCCACTATCAAACTACATGTATAAACCGCATCGCTCTTCGCGCGGGTAAAAAAGGGGCGTGTCCTGGCCTCAGTATTCGAAAAATCAGCTACAGAGCTCATACAACAAAAATTACTAAAATGCAAACAAACAATACAAATAGCGACATTCAATGTTAGAAACTTAAATAGAATAGGACAACTACCGGAGCTGACTGCATCGGCCGTAGAACATAACATAGCCATAATATGCATTCAAGAACACAGATACACATAGAGCGAGGATATCAAATATCACGATACTGGCAATGGATGGACGCTAGCCACTGTATCAGCGTGGAAAAATTCTGTCAATGCCACAGTAGGAGCAGTAGGAATATTTATAGGACCAAGAGCCTTAAAATCACTTAATAGCATAGAGAGAATACAACATAGGATGATGGCAGCTACTTTTAATGGAAACACCAGAGTAACAATCATCTCCTGCGACAACCCTACCATTGTAAGAGAAGAAACTGAACTCATCGCCTTCTACGATGAGCTATCCTCTCTAGTGTGTAGCATTCCGAAACACAACGTTTTCGTCATTGGCGGCGACATGAATGCCCAAATCGGGAAAAACGGAAACCACAAATACAGCCTACACAACTCGTCAAACAAGAATGGACAACATCTAACAGATTTCACGACAGAAAATAGATTAACATGTCTCAATACAAACTTTCAAAAAAGGAAGGGAAAATTATGGACCTACACATACGCAAACAAATCTAAAGCACTGATAGTCTATGTCTTTATAAACAAAAAATGGAAAAAAAGCGCTATAAAATTGCGAGGCATACTCCTCTTTCGAGGGTGTGTCCTCCGACCACCGAAGTGTCACGGCAAAAATACGACTGAACCTACGAAGAAACGCCACACGAACAGCGACCACCAAACACTATGACTGGGTCCTTCTTAACAACAGGGATATTAGAGGTAAATATGTGTTAGCATTGAGAAACAAATTCGATGCACTACAGGAGAAGACAGAAATACGTACCCCGAATGACGCATATGAGAATTTCGTCAACGCACACCTTGAGACAGCAGCGAAATGCATACCAACAAAACTTAGAACTAAATCTAGAGTCCCATGGGAGACATTATCGGTTAGAGTAAATGTGCAGACGTGAAAACTGCCTCCAAAAGCAATAGGAAGAACCTAATGAACACAAATGTCCTGACACTAAAAAAGGCACAAAATGAATTAGCAAGCATATATCTAAAAGAACAGACAGAATACATACAAAATCAGATAGATAAGATTAGAGACTCAGGGGAAGATAGGCAATCTAGGATAGCCTGGCAAACGATAAACGAAGTGAGCAGAAGGAAAAGCATAGCCAAAGCTAAACTGAAAGCGACAAACCAACCAGAGAGAATAAAACTGTGGAAACAACATCTCAAGAATCTACTAGGAAACCCACTGAAATTTACACATGAACCACCACGAGAATTATTAGTGAGCAATTGGACATTAAACTAGGACCGTTTAATCTAGAAGAACTCGACTCAGTACTTAGAAAAATTAAAGATAGTAAAGCCGCAGAGCTTGATGAAATTCCCCCAGAATTATGGAAGACCAGACAATTCGACGACATAATGCTCCGACACTGCAACGCAGTCTATAATCAAAATCCGAGAGACAGATGGATGAACAGATGCATCCTCTCTTTCCCTTAAAAGGGTGGCCTCGGAGTAGCCAATAACTGCTGAGGTATAACACTTACATCCATAGCAGCCAAAATATACAATGCCCTACTACCAAACCGCATAGAACCCACTAATGACAACATTCTTAGGAAGAACCAAAATGGCTTCCAAAGAAATAGATCCACGACCACACAAATATTGATTATCTGTAAAATCGTTGAAGGCGTCCGGGCAAAAAAACCTACAGGCGACAATACTATTTGTCGACTTTACGAAGGCCTTTGATTCCATTCACAGAGGGAAGATAGAACAAATTCTGCTAGCATACGGCATACCAAAAGAGACCGTGGCAGCAATAATGATTCTCTATTGAAACACCAAAGGGAATGTACAGTCTCCGGATGGAGACACAAACTACTTCAACATTGTAGCAGGAGTGTTGCAAGGGGACATACTAGCCCCATACCTCTTTATCATCTGTCCAGACTACGTGGTTAGAATATCGATTGATAAAATCTAAGAAAACGACTTCGATATGAAAAAGTAAAGAAGCAGAAAGTACCCCGTAAAAACAATTACCGATGCCGACTACGCCGATGACATAGTGATTCTGGCAAATACACCCAACCAAACCGAAACGCAACTGCATTGTCTGGAACGAGCTGCCGCAGGCATTAGCCTTCATGCCAATGCTCACAAAATAGATGTGCTTTAATCAAACAGGCGATATTTCCACACTAGTTGACCAGTTCACGTACCAAAGAAGCAGTGTCTCGTCAACCGAAAAAGATATCGCCACGCGGCTAACGAAGGTATGGACAACTATAGATAGTCTATCGGTCATATGGAAGTCAGACCTGACCGATAAAATGAAACGTAGTTTTTCACAAGCAGCGGTCGTGATGATACTGCTATATGGATGCTCTACATTGACGCTAATGAAACGGATGAAGAAAAAGCTTGACGGCAACTACAAAAGAATGCTGCGAGCAATTTTGAACAAGTTCTGGAGGCAACACCCAACAAATCACCAGCTGTACGGCACCTACCTCCCATTACGAAAACTTTCAAAGTTAGACGAACCAGACTTGCTGGACACTACTGGAGAAATAATGATGAACTCATAAGTGATGTTCTCCTATGGACCCCCTCACATGGCCGAGCAAAAGCAGGACGACCAGCTCGAACCTACATATTGCAGCTCCGTGAGGATACGAGATGTAGCCCTGAGGAGCTGCCAGAAGCGATGAACGATAGGGAGGAGTGGTGAGAGAGGGCCATGGATCTCCGTGCTGGCGGCACGACATGATGGTGAGGATGATACGTGGTGTCTTCAATAAGTTTCCAGACTTTTTTGTACAGGAATTTAAAATTATGTGTTTGTGAGAGCCAGATAAATTGTGACATTATCACCTGAAAGAAATTGCTCTCCAATTTACAACAAATTTTTAACAAACTGACCACATACGTGGTGCCTTCAATAAGTTACCGGACTTTTTTGTACGGGCATTTGAAATTGTAGTAGACTCTTGAAAATTCAGTATGTTATTGCTATACATCTTATGAGATGACTGACCAATGTTTTTGATTTCACGTTCAAATGAACAGCGACAGCAGCAATTGAAATACAGCCTACTAAAGCCTGGTTGTTACAGCGGGTGGATTTCAAAAATACAATTTGGACGTGACGACACTTTAGAAGAACGATATGCAATAAAATTCGGTTTTAAACTTGGAAAAAATGATGCTACAGAAACCTATGGAATGCTTCAGACTGCTTTTCGACCATCTTGCATGAATCGAGGATCGGTTTTTGAGTGGCATAAGAGATTCAAGAAAGGCAAGGAGTCTGTGAGGGATGATGAGAGGTGTAGGAGGAGTAAGGAAGTCAATACACCAGAGTTTATGGGCCAAAGGGTTAGGGCTAGGGTTTTAAGGGCGTTCAGGAAGAGATTCCTAGGGATGAGGCCAGCACTGTTCAAATCAGGTCAGTGGCATTTCCACCAGGACAATGCACCAGTCCATAACTCCATCCTTGTCACAGACTATTTGACCAAGATGCGCATCAAAACAGTTCCTCACCCTCTCTATAGCCTAGACCTTGCTCCCTGTGACTTATGATTATTCCTTAAGCTCAGAGGCTGTCGTTATGAGACAATTGAGGAGGAGAAAGAGGCTGTGACGAAGGTCATGGACAGGCTCAAACAAGAGGACTTCCATGGGGCCTTCCCAAAGTTGTTGGAACGGTACAACAAATGCATTGCAGCCGGAGGAGATAACTTCAAAGAGGACTAGAGTTTCATGTGTGTACTATCAAAAAAAGTGACAATACGAATAAAGTCTGGAAACTTATTTAATGATCCTCGTATATATATATATATATATATATATATATATATATATATATATATGTGTGTGTGTGTGTGTGTGTGTGTGTGTGTGTGTGTGTGTGTGTGTGTGTGTGTTTTGACGAAAATCCCACAAGCCTCGTCATACGTGGATCCACGTTGCCGTTAGAGACGTCATCAATTTTACCCTCTAACGCTTTCTTCAGACGGTTAAACCGACTTGTGGATCACACCTGCGCATTCGGATCCCCCTCTGCATATCCATTGTGAAGTGTTTCACCCCAAGCACCCCGTTGTTTACGAGCAACTCACACCGTTACGATTAATAAATTCTATTTTTCAATAATTGTCTCCACTCTTCAGTGATTTAGTTCAATCTTGTGTAGAAATTGTCCAAATTTTTATTCTCTTGTTTTCAGCCATCATGTCATTTTCATTATTTTAGATATTATTGCTTTGAATTTAAAAGCATTTTAATGTATTTTTCTCATTATAATGATTTTTACGTTAAAAATGTCAGTTCATTTTCTCACGTACATATGACTCACCAAAATTTACAACACATCTAAAACTGTAATACTGTATACGTAGGTTTCCAACAATTAACCCACACACCACAAAAAATATCAGTCTCCAAATTATCCGTGACGCACATCTTACACTTCTACATAAGAAGGTTCTGTATATAGATACTATGCTGCTGATAGATAGAACATTTTTATCGGCATTGTTAAAACTTATAATAAAAGAATAACAGTAAGAAATCATTTGTATTTTACTTATATTCAAAATGTAACCTCAAAATGCATGCTTGGTTTACCAAAGTTGTGAGCTTAACTTCTTTCACTGAATAGATATCTTCGTGCGCTTACTTCCAAATGTTGGATCTTTACACATAACGACTCTATTCTGAAGACTTCTAAAATATATGACGATAATCAACATTTCTATTTCCTGCAGCTGAAGAAAATTCTTATATTGTATCAAGCAAATCTTAAGAATCAACGACATTTTATATTTAGACCTTGAAACAAAACTTAATTCTTGCAGAAATTAATGAACTATACTGTCTTGAATCAAACTAAAGCTGAAGTGGAGAATATATATATATATATATATATATAGTTAACCGATTCTCATTTGCATCAAGAAAAGGAAAAAAATGGAACATTTATCCAACAAATATCGTCTTGCCGGAATTCGTTCAAGCGATTTAACTGAACCGCACGTAGAATTATGCTCAGAACTCAGTAATTGATCACAGTTCTGCGGCTGCAAACCCAAACGCGGTCGATAGCAATTACAGGAAGGTGTTTGAAGGAAGATGTGAAGTGAGACGAGCGACGGGTAGGAGTAGATGTTCGAGGCGTTCAGGAGTTTGATGACTCTCTGTCAAAATTATGGCAGTCGAAACTGTCAAGCCGAGAAAACTGAAGGGGGAGCAGAAACAGAGACAATCGAGGACAAAAAAAATAAGAAAAAAATATTGGAGTCGAGAGACGCTGATGGTGGTAGTGATGGAGGTTGTGGTCATAAGATCTAAATAGGAATTGGAAGGGGACTTAGATGTTTCCTGGCAGCAGACATCAGTGAAGTTTGTTAATGACCCTCGCTCGATTTCGTCTTCTTGTCAATGTCTCGGTAGTCCTGTGTGTGTCGAAAGGATGGACCTTGCTTGATTGCACCCACAACAAAATCGATATTGTCAACGATCAAAAAAGAAAAAATCTAATTTGCTTCAATCAGTAACCGATAGAAATCAATGACTTACGCAATTTTGATTATTTTCCAACTGTCTTAATCTTTATCTTGAGATTTCAATATTTTTTTAGTGATAGTTGCTATCACTAAAAAAATATTTAGTTCTCATGCCAACAATATCTGATTTAGCCAATCAGATTTTTTTGAATTGAACAATAATCAAAACACAAAATATATATTCGAAAAGCGTCAATAAAATTGTTAAATATTTTTCAACGTATAATACGACAGAACAGGAAGAAAATTATAATGACATCATCATCAATCATGCTGACAGTACGGAATTCCCTGAATTTTTTGTCATCCTTCCCTATCATCCATCGCTCTTGGTAGGTCTTCTAAACTAAAATCAGTGTTCGCACAGAACTGATGTATCTAAATATTTGCTAGTCACTGGCGCGTCCATGTGCAAGAATCTATTTGAAAATGCCACTTATGAGTACATTCTTACTTCTCCAGCTGTGTCCTGCATGTCTTAATCCTTTTATTTTGATGGTTTGTGAGATAGGAGGTCGGTGGCCAGGAAGCTGCCAAAAGTAGAGTAGTTTATCAAGATGAAACATTGCACATCATAACTGTTAATTTTGAATTTTTGTTGCGACTGAAATTGGTTGTTATTTATAGGAAAGCAGGAAAGACCGTAAATTAGAGATGAAAATATAGGATAAGCTCTTAGTGAGACTTGAAATGACATGCAAACTGATGTCGTAGCGTTATTGATAAATGAATAAACTGGCTTCAAAGGGGACGTAGATTTGACTCTTACAGAAAGCCTACTTTTTTATTATTGTTTCTCTCTATCGTTTCAGTTATGATTATGGCAAATTGTGCTTAAATAAACTAAACATTAAAGGATGAAAGAAAATACTTGTAGAAATAAATATTTATTTTGAAAATATAGGTTTACACAAAGAGACGAGTACTTTCATATTAAAAGGGTAAATGTGAAGAAGTAGAAATATAAAGATTTACTTTCATTAGTATTCAAGTTGGAAGGACATGCCCTCCATGAATATCTTCATTTAAAAATTTAGTTTTGCTTATCGTCTAAAAATCGATCACTGGGACCATCAGGAAAAATATTGATACCCAACAGATGTTACCAGTCCAATGTCCAGATATTTACTCGGCGTAGTATCAGCCCAATCGGCTAAGGCTATAGAATACACTAAGTGAATCTCTGCAGAGGGTTAACCCCCCCCCCCGACTACCAATTACAAGACAGTAAACCATCTGATGCTGAGGCTCCAGTCCTGAAGATTTACGAAGTGCAGAGTTATTTTTCATTGATATTACTCTCAGGTACACTCTGGCTCGGAGTGATTGCACCTGTTAGGGTCCTATCTATAGTTCATTTAGAAACATTTAATCATTTACAATTCTTAAAACCATTTACCTGTGTGCGAACAAATGACTGTTAAATTGAATTATTATATTTAGATAGCAATACTTGTAACCATATAACATGGCGCAAACGAATGTGTTCTTGCTCGTTTTAATATTGTTAAAACAATTTGTTTACAAATCACATATATTTACTATATATGTATAAACAGGACTTTGCATTAAATAACCTACAAAAGATGATATGCCATAAAACACAACCAACCAACCAGTTAAATTAGAATAATTCATAACCTCAAGTTTGGGGAATTTTACAAGTTTTTCGAGGGGAGAGATCCATCGGTTTTGTAAGGTTAAATTTGAAAGGAAATGAAAAAAGAAAGTGTTACGGTAATCTGCCTAAACATGGAACATTTCAAAACAACATTTCAAATTCTAGGGTTTTACAGGATCCAGTAACAATGATGGATCAGCTATGAAACATTCCATTTTGTACTTCTAATATTCCCAAAGTAGGACACAAGTGTAAATTTAGGCAAGTGTGTGTGTGTGTGTGCGCACGCGATTCCTTGAAATAATTGCAAGTAAAATATGTATGTTATGTTGCGGTCATTTGAGTTAAGTAGAAATTACTAGGATCGTCTCCTCTTAGCAAGCCAGCGTTTTCCGCCAACTATGAATTCCGAGGTAACGAGCCTTCCATCGCTTCTTTGCCTCAAGTCACCGAAGCATGCTTATCTTAGGTGAAACCAACCATTTTACATTGACGAATGTCTTTCCCGTTCTAATCTCCCTTTCTTTTCTTCGAAGGATATTTATGTGCAGATATTTGATAGTCAAATGCTACAACCGCAGCATAGCAGACGAAATGGTGTATTTTTTAATCTACATGACTTATTTTACTTTCTGTTCTGTGTCAACTGTGAGTATATCTCATGTTTATCTAACATCCTTCTCGTTACACGTGAATCAAATGTGTATATGTTCTTATGTTAACGGTTTTCCATCAATTGGAAACTATTTATGTTTTCGCTAAAATCTTCACTCGAATATCTTTGGTAAAATCTACATTTGAAAATACACATTTCTAACCGTCTCTTCTCCAGTAGATTTTGGAAAATAAATCCTGAAAATTACCGAAGTGCATGTCACGCGATATCCCATTGGGAGGAGGGAGATAAAATTACTACTCCTCGTGTTTGAATTGACATTACCTAGCCGTCAAAGAGTGACCGTTAGGAAGGAATGTGGGTCACACAGGGGAGACCAGATGTTGGTACTTAGTAACCTCAGGTCGCCGGACACCAAGGGGGAGAAGAGAGAAGCCAAATGATTGGCTGGGACCCCAAAACGGAAGTGGGCACTCCTTCTCCTCAGCGGAAGTAAATAATAAGAAAGGCAGTTTTTGAGCAGGGTTCGTCGTGGCAGACGAACCATAGCCATTTTACTCCGGGTTGAAGACAAAAGAACATCTGAGACACGAAGGACCCCAGGTTCTTGAAGCCAGTGTAAAAAAATAGAATAAAGTCTATTAGCCCGTGAAAGAAGAAAGATTCTCCAGTGGAACCTCGTCGAAAAATAAGATAAGTAACTTTGGGGCCATTTCTCCTTTATACCCAAATTTTGTATACCACTCTCTCTCCTTCAATTTGAAGAAAAACAAAAATCAAGAAAAGACATTTATATTCGTGGACTGTCCTATTATTATATGTTTTGACACTTTGAAAGTGTACATAACTGTAGTAAAGAAATCATATATTTATGTTACCACGTGGTCTATGTTGTTCTTTGCCGTTCAACTACGAATTTGTTGTTGTCACATTTCCTTTTCAGCTTCTATTCGCCTTATGTTATCTTGCTTAGAATTGTCCTATTAATTCCCTTAAAATATCACACGGGAAACCGGAGTTGCCGACTACTACAATATAATATTATTATGACTAAAACCTATAGGTCCATATTCTTCCATTATCTTGGGGAAGGAAGTGAAAGCGGCCTGGTGGGTGTGTGGATAGTGTAAAATTTGGAACCCCTTGCCAGCGGCGGTCAGTCTGATCCTAAATTAGTCCCTCACATAATATGCCAGTTCTTATATACCTGAGAGAAAAACTCTGAACGAGGACTTATTATGTAGGGGATCAAGTGCCAACCTGCCCCGTCTTCACACGTGCGAAAATAAAAGTCCCGTTTTGAGATTTTAGTCAATTTGCCGTCACATGCATTGTCTTAAAATTTATTGCCCCAGAGTTCTGAGCACTATTTGAGATACTTACATTATGAGTGATAGATAGATAGATATCTCATTTGAGTTTTCTTTTTAGACCTAAAAAGAAAATTATCAATTCTAAAAGAAGAAAGTGAAAATGATAGTTTACAAAGAATCATTTGCAATAATCGTAATTTGAAACCATACAAGTGTTTATAATAATTTCATGTGTATCATTATTGTCGTTTTTCCTCTCTCATTATGATAAGATGATAATTCAAAATGTAGAAACTCGAAATATATCTTTAAATTCTCTTCAAATACTTCCCTTCTTGAAAAATATCAAAACTGAATTTTAAAAAATGAAGAATTCAGAAATGAAATAAAATCTTCGAAGTGAGTATTTTTTTTAAATTCTTTTCTCTTAAGTTTTCAGCAATTTATTAAAAAGAAGAAAATATATTGATGTTCCTTATTTATGGTTATTCAGATATGTATCCAGCTATTATAAAAAGAATTCTAAAAACAGGAAATAACGTTATATCTAGTTAAACGGTCACCTTTTAAAATAATTTTATATAAACATTAAATTCATACAATATTTTTGCAAATGACAGAAAACTCCTTTGTTATTAGTAAAAACGAAACTGAGAGAAAAGTCCACATATGCCTTGCTAAACTATTACTGGTAATGTCTAAAGTATGTAGATCTTATGTTAATGCACCTGCCGGTAAGGTTTAGGATACACTGACTGTATCCCATATAGAGGTTGAAGAACGCCTTAAGAAAAAGGAATATTCGAAGTATGACACAAAACTGCGTTTGATTATGAGGTTCCAATTCCTTGCCATTATTCCCAGGTTCACTAACATAATGGACGGTAAAATCGTAGTAAGCAAGTTCGAACTCCAGTCACGCTAATACGTTCACTTTTTTTGAATACATATAACTTTCCAATACTTAAGAATTGTAGAAGGAAAACGGTTTGAGTTGTACTTATCTTTGATGAGTTATCAAGTTTCAGATTTCTTTCTCTCCTTTTTACAGGTGAGTGTCTTTCCCGTTGCTGGTTGACCTCAGCGATCTGCTTCTAACGCTGGCTTTATCCAAACTAAAATTCTCCTTTAAATTTCTCTCATGTGTGCTGGTCTTTTTGGTGCGATGAACCTGTGGACCAATCACCCGACTTTTCCACTTCCTCCACCGCGTCAGGTCACGCCACTTGATTGACCTAGACTTCTTTCGTTCAACAGACTACAGGGCACAGAGTGAAGATAGCTTTCCCCTTCTTTTCCGTTACCATTTTAACGGTCAGTCTTAATGCCTGTTGATTCAAATAAAGGATTAAGGGTATTGATCTCCCCTTCATTCTCTCTCTTATAGCATACCACGTCAACCCCCCCCCCGGCGATGGGTTAAATAACCAGTGTATTTGTCATTGAAGGTGATATGCCATTAAACAAAGAAACTAAATAAAAACAATATTCGATCTGACCCGGAATGTTAATACCTGTTAGGATCCTATCTATGGGTCAAATACAGTTGCTTGAAAATTATTAATATTAAACTTCTTGATGTCATGTAACTGTAAATTATTTGCATTTAGAAGAATTACTTCATCTCGTTAATAGTTACTTAAACCTAGGATAGTTTACAAAGAATCATTTGCAATAATCGTAATTTGAAGCCATACAAGTGTTTAACAATTATTTGCATTTTATGAGAATACTTGAAATTGCGAGAAAAACGTTCTTAAGAAGCATCTAAATAAAAACAATGTATCTATAAACGAATAATGAACGCAATTCCCTAAACTTCCGTCATAAAATAACCCTAAATCTTAAGCCAATCAAGTTTGTCCTTTCATTTTCTATAATAATTCAGATATGGTGCCTTACCGGGACGTAAAAATTAGTAAGAAATTATTACTATTAGAAAACGTTTGCTTCTCAGTTTATTCCTCTCGATTTTTGTCCTTCGATAAACTAAGCAAAGAATTATAAATCTGTCATTTCGGCATTAAACGTTTCTATCAGTTTAATTTTGTAAACCAATACTACAGTACTGAGTTCCATATCAGTAGAAGGTGCCAATTTATAGACTTCTGCGATGCTACGTTTTATTTTGATGTAGTGTTTTTCAAAGTTGCTTTATAGACAATTACAATTATGCAGTGAATTCATTGAGCGACCAACACTTGTAACAGCAAAACGAGATGTGTCTTTCATCTTGGCAAAACTGTTCATTCGATTATTAAATACTGGCCAGCAAGTCACCCATCAAAGCGACTCACATAAGCAACCTTGTGAAAATGATTTTAATTTTGAGATTTTAATGGGTTTGCTATCTCGTGTTTGCCTCCGTGGTTTATTTGATTAACTGTATATCAACTTCTTATTGGTTATCTCATGGCGAAATTATATTCTTTTGTAAATGGTTGATTACAGCCAGAACTGTATTTTAACTGACCCATTGCATTTTTGTTAAATTTCACTTTGTTTTTGTCTATAATTATCTGCTTGCACAACGTTGTATGATTTCTAGTATTCCTATCAAACACCAATAAGTTTCCAGCAATTATATTTTTTAAGTAAGTTGATAATAGAAATAAGTAAAAAATAAAAATAAAGCTTCTAGTGACTATTCTTATCAAAAAATCTTCACACAGATATGGACCTCCACATATGTCCGAGCAAAAGCAGGACTGCCAGCTCGAACATGAATACAGCAGCTCTGTGAGGATATGGGATGTAGCCCTAAAGACCTGCTAGAGGCGATGAACGATTAGGGAGAAGAGGAGAGAGAGGGTCAGGGATATCTGTGCTGCCGGCATGACATGATGATGATAATATATATCAAATATTCCTATCAAGTACAATTCATTTTGAATATATTTATTTAACCCTTAGATTAGACCATAATAGGTACTCCCTCTCCAAATTAGAGTGGACCCGGAAGTATGCATTTAACTTTTCCGTTTGAGTAAATAAAAAAATCTTTGTGTCACATCCTGATCGTATAAACCGGATGTGACTCAAAGTTATTTTTAAGCGGAGTTTATCATTTTTTTTTTTTTTTACCTGACCGATTGTCATACCAAATTTGAAAAACCCAGTCTGTCCTACAGGAAGGAGAATAATTAGAATTATACCTTTCTCAAGAGTATTAGTTATTTGTGAAATGCAGATTCGTCCGGGATTTGAAATCGGGTTGCCATGTCTACTTCCTACGACGGTAACCATTACACCATGAGCACCTCAATGGGTCAAAAAGACCTGCTTAAAAATTATTCATTAGGATCGTGGAAAAAATACTCTGAAGAAACTACAGCACAAAAAATGTAACTATGAACATACTATAAATAGGAACAACCAAATCTCTTGGCTTAACATAAGCCTGGACAGGTTAACACGCCGTTAAAATTAATGGATCTTTTTCTTTTTTTATTGAAGTCAGTTAAAGCTAAACTCAGATGATGACATTGTCAACAAAAAAAAAGAATATATAATTAGCAGAACAATAAGATAAGTTAGAAAGAATCTCTCCTTTTCTCTTCATTGTACATTTCTCTATCTCAGTACCATTATCTACCAACCAATATACTTAAGTCGCAATGATGAGGCTTTTTCGTTAGAATTCTAATAAATCAACAAAGTTGTACTCGTAAATTTTCCTGTAAATCCAACGCTCGACCCCCACTTCCCCGCCTCATGAAACTGGGAGTACCAGCCGTGCAATTCTCTACAATGAATAAACTCTTTCTTAAATTAATTTCTTCCACATATCCAAGCATGTTCATGGTTTTTTCTCCAATACAAGCTCATATATCTGTATATTAACATCGTTGTAACTACTTACCAACCTTCGCCTTCAGAATTGTGGATGTGTCATTGAGAGAAGAAAAATTGATTAAGGTAAGATAAACATGCCCTTAACCGTTATGACCATGCGTCTGTTGATAAACCTGGTAATAAAATTAACTCTTAGTTCTCTTCCAGACTACTTTGCCGTGACACCAGCTCTTCACAATACTCTCTCGCTTTCTATGAAATACAACAGCAGAATTAGAATTTTAACAACAATGATAAAGTGAAAATTATGTACACCATCAAAACCCTAAAAGAGGAATTTTTTTAAAGAAAAAATATTGTTAATCCTGAAATGTTAAATAAGTACAATGCAAACTAGATAGATATCAAATATCTATCTAGTTTATCTTTAATTCATTCAGTTTACTTTGTAGTATACAAAGGGTATCCAAAAATTTTTTACACCCGATGACCAGTGCCTGTATTTTCAAAAATTAATTCTCCAATTACGGCAATACTGATAATCCACACCACATTAAGTTTTCGTGGTGCTCAATGGAAACATACGAGTTCTGAGAGACCCAGTAGTTGTAATTATGACTTTGAATTGAGCCATTTAATTTTATAGTTCAAAACTTGCAACAATCCATGAGCAATTGAAACAGATTGCACCCAAATACGAATTGAAACGATGAGTGAAGTTTTAAATTCTATCTGTTCTCGTTATCAGCAGTGACTTAAACAGAATGACCATCAGTTAGAACACTTGTGATAACTCAGTTATATTGTCAATTCCGCCTGTTCACGCTATCAGCAATGATTTAAACAAAATGGTCATCAGCCTAAACACCAACGATAACTCAATGATATCGCAATTCCATCTGTTCAAGTTATCAGCAGTGACTTATACAAGATGGTCATCAGTTTGAACACTAGTGTTAACACAATGACGTTTGCAAGTCCGTCTGTTCACTTTATCAGTAGTGCCTGGGCCGGAGTCATTATCAGTTCAAATTTCAAAATATTCTGCAGTTGTCTTCTCTAAGTAAAATATATCTTCTTTCTGCTTTGCAATAGATTTGAGTTGTAAAACAAAATATAAAAGCTCCCATTCCTCAAGAAATTACTCTGCAAATAAATAATTACACATATTCTATTCGTTTATTTTCTGAATGTCTTAAATGACGCAAATTCATTTTGTAATTATTCATTAGTTTTTATTTCACTGTATTTTTGTTGTTCTTAACAAATTTTGACTCTAAACATTCGAACATTCGAACATTCATGAGAAATACCGAGACTAAGCTTTATGATTTAGTAATTTCTTTGTTTGTAGTGGATATAACTGGTAATTAAAAGACTCGAGAAGTCTTTAGAGTTTTAACTATTTTCTCAGGTTTCAACCACAACTACTACTACTACAACTAATAATAATAATAATAATAATGATAATAATAATAATATCCCTCCCTGGACCGACTGCTCCAACTCAAAGGAGTAAGACCCCAATGGGTGTTCTAGGTATGATACCCTCGATGGGTCAGATTGTAGTCCATAATTTACTGGGAAACAGGATCAGATAAAAAGGTGATGGCAGAAGCATTTAGATTAGGATTATCACAGATTGACCTGTTAATATTCTGTTCCCGAAATACCAGTGAACCCCCCCACATTCATATCACACTTTGTTAAAGGCATAAATACCATGTATCCCTACACTCAATCTCGGCACCAGAAAAAATTTCTAAACACTGGCATGCCACGGTGTTTGATGATGAAAGATGGTAAGTGAACACAGTTATGTATATGTCTGGATTAAAAGTAGTTTCATTATTCATTACATACTGATATAATTTTTTCCTCTGAGTAATGTCTGTTCTATGTGATCATTGTCCACCCGTAAGTTAACGACAATGGTAAAGAATGGGATTATTTTGACAAAATTTCTTTATATAAAATATTGGGTTTCCTGTCTTTTGGTTTGCTATTTATTGATGTATCTAAGTAATTTCTAATGGAGATAGAGATCAGTGTTTGTGCACTGGTAAAGACTGAAACGTGAAGGGAATTACTTCCTATGCAAAGTTATTCAGTTCAGATTTATAAGTTAGAAATATCAATGTCTCTGAAGACGAGTTAGGAGGATCATTAAATAAGTTTCCAGAGATACTTCGTATGGGCACTTTTATTGATAGTACACACATGAAACTCTAGTCCGCTTCGAAGTTATCCCCTTCGGCTGCAATGCACTTGTTGTACCGTTCCAACAACTTCTGGAAGGCCCCATGGAAGTCCTTTTGTGTCAGCCTCTCAATGACCTTCGTCACGGCCTCTTTCTCCTCTTGAATTGTCTCATAACGACAGCCTCTGAGCTGAAGGAATAACCAAATGTCACAGGGAGCAAGGTCTGGACTATAGGGAGGGTAAGGAACTGTCTTGATACCCATCTTGGTCAAATAGTCTGTGACAAGGACGGAGTTGTGAACTGGTGCATTGTCCTGGTGGAAATGCCACTGACCCGATTTGAAGAGTGCTGCCCTCTTCCGACGGAATCTCTTCCTGAACTCCCTTAAAACCTCAACAGAGTAACCCTAACCTTAACCCTAACCCTTTGGCCAATCAACTCTGGTGTATTGACTTCCTTACTCCCCCCACACCTCTAATTATCCCTCACAGACTCCCTGCCTTCCTTGAATCTCTTATGCCACTGAAAAACTGATGCTTGATTCATGCAAGATGGTCGAAAAGCAGTCTGAAGCATTCCATACGTTTCTGTGGTATCATTTTTTCTAAAGTTTAAAACAGAATTTTATCGCATATCGTTCTTCTAAAGTGTCCTCACGTCCAGATTGCATTTTTGAAATTCACCAGTTGTGACAATCAGGCTTTGGTAGGGTGTATTCCAATTGCTGCTGTAGGTGTTCCTTTGAACCGGAAATCATAAAAATGGGTCAGTGATCTCATAAGATGTAAAGCAATAACATACTGAATTTTCAAGGGTCTACGACAATTTTAAATGCCTATACAAAAAAGTCTGGAAACGTATTAAAGGCACCACCTACGTACAGACGTGAGGACACTTATATATATATTCGTATATATGAAGGTGATTATATATATATATATATATATATATATATATATATATATGATGATATATATATATATATATATATATATATATATATATATAAGGAGGGTGAAAAGAATAGCTGAATAGCCAGAGTCAGTTTGAAAGTGGCAGAAGATTTTGAAGGCATTACACCTGAGGTGGCGCCAAGATTGAGAGTGAGATTAATCCTAGACTCACGAACAAATGGCTACAACTTAAAACATATCATCTCTTCAAAGATAAGAGCGATAAATGGGAGAGGAAAGAGATAGCGAGAGATGTATGATGAGGGACAGAGGAAAACAAATAATAAAAGCTTTTAGAAATTCTCAAGAGATTTGTTGCTTTCTATTTCTAACTTTTTTGCTGGTAGACGGTCAAGAAGAGAAGAAGCAAACAGTTTATCAATGAAATGGCCATGGATTGTCTTTTCGTTCGAAAGACAACGTATTCCAATAATCTCTCTCGGCTATTTCACTAATTGCTCAAGTCAGTCGTTTAAAATGACCGAGTTGAACTCTTAACTGTATAAACAAATTTAATCTGTGTTTTCCCGAGATATTCCCTAGGCAATAGCACAAAACTATAATACTCTATGCTGATTTTCAGGGCACGCTTGCCTTTCTCATTTGGAATATCGACGGGCTATTTGGATTTGTGAGAAACTATTGATTTAGCTTTATTTTAATCACATATCAGCCTTAGTGTGTCATTTAATGCCAAAGCCATCCTTGTTGAAGAAAAGTAATAGTACTATTTAACCAATAACTGGCGAGATAAGGTGTTGCATACATATCTTAAGTCTATTATTCCGAAATTGAACTTAATAGCACTCTTGGAATACGAACTCGCTCACTACGATGTCACAGTTCAACACATTAGCCAATGGGACGTGAGGAACTATGTTAAGCTTAGCAACTATCAAATATTTAAAATTCCAAGATGGTAGAAATCGAAAGCTATTACCTTCTTAGTCAACCTCGTCAGAGTATAGTTATTATTATTATTGATCTGGTTGTCAATAATACAGTTGTAGTTGTTGTTGTGATTAAGTTGATAACCAAATGTACGTGTCATGGACATTATTAGAATCGTTACTATCTCATTGTCATCAGAAATATTATCTTAACCTATTTTATCCCCCTCCATTGACTGCAGGCGTCAGAATCCTCACCACTCCCAACTACTGTAACTAGCATCTCTTTCTGCTGCCTTTTATTTTTCTCCGCATCGCTCTTTCTTTATTTCTTTCAGCTCCTTCTTCTTAGGCATTTTAAAGATTGGTTTTCTATTTTTGTAAAAAGAAATTGGGAACAATAAACTGAATTTTGCTGATCCTTCTTTTATTCTAAGCTCGATTAGGCAAGATTTAACCTGATTACTCGCCTTCAGTGATATAATTCTTATCCTTCTAACTTCTTCGACTTGCTGATTTTATTATGCCAAGAAGCTCATTAGTTCATAGCCAGCTTATAGACTGCACTTGTCCACTCATCGTATTAATCTACCACAGGGCTTTAATCTTTTTTAACTTTTGATGTTGTTTTTTATCATCGAGAAAAAGGATTCCTTTATTCTATTTACTATTTTTATTTTCTCCTCTTCTTTTATAATTCGTCTGTAATCTTAAGAACAACAATCCTAAGAATGATTCTTCTTTTGAATACTTCTTTTTTTATTTTTTATTTCTTAATCAATATTCTTTATTCTATTTACCTTTTTCCCTTTCTGCTATGACTTTATCTTTTATCCTCTTTCTTTCTTTCTTTCTTTCTTTGGCTCATTCTTTTTTATTCATTTTTCCAATGATTCATTCGTAATTATTCATTCTTTCGTTTGCAATCCTTAATTACGTTTCTCTTGTTATTTCTTTTCAACATTATCAAATTTGTTTCTCTTTCACACCCTTCATCATATGCTATTTTTCTTTCAATGGGATTCACCCCTCTCTCTCTCTCTCTCTCTCTCTCTCTCTCTCTCTCTCTCTCTCTCTCTCTCTCTCTCTCTCTCTCAGTTTCTCTTTCTCTCCTCTGCGGATTAATATTTACCACATAATAACGCAAAAAAAGGGGATTATGTTGAAAAGAGTTTGTTGGGTAAAATAATCTTTTATAATCATCATCATATAGCTGATCTCTTTTTACCGCTATTTCTCATTTTTTTTTACTCTCTCTCTCTCTCTCTCTCTCTCTCTCTCACACACACACACACACACACACACACAAACAAACACACACACATACACACACACACACACACACACACACACATATATATATATATATATATATATATATATACGCACACTAGGAGAAGTATCCAATCCATAATCGGACTAATAGGATTTTAGGAAGACCAGTGAGTGAGTTAGGAGATAGAAGCGAAAAAGAAAGGAGTAAACTAAGAATTAAAAACATGTCCTTATTTGTAGTTGAAAGATTTTGCCTATTAATTCAAACGACAATTTTTTATTTTATTCTATTGTTTTTTTTTTTTTCTTTCTTATTTTTTTGTAGTTTGCATATAAAGTTATATCCAAAAATATGTAACCCTATACTAATGAAAGGTTTAAAATATTTTCATGATTTTTTTAGTCTCCAATAAATTCTTATTTTTCAAAATTAGAGCTCAGTTACAGAACAATATTTTAGTCGATGATTTTCGAAAAGGCGGCATTGTTTTAATTCAAATTTAACGATAAAAGAATCTAAGAATTCACGTCTTACGAAATTCTTTTATGTTCGGATTTGCTTACATTTAACATATTATTCTAAAAAATGCAATCTTGTGTGGTTTAAAACTTTGAAATTATTTTAGTTTTCCAAAGATATTTTTTGAATATGACAAAGATTTAAATTCAGTTCTTAATTGCCTGTTGAGTTACAGTGATAAAAACGCATTCGTTTCATTTATTTTCTTTTTTACACAATAAAAAGAAACTACGAATTAATGTATCCACATATTTGGTGGAAAAAATTCATGTATTAATTCTAACGTAAAACATTCTATAAATAGTTTATCTCATGTTTTTAAGGGGGTTTTGAGATTCACTGAATAATTGCAATTTAGATATTTTGTTCTAAGAAACAGGAAAAATATTCGTTTAAAAATCTGTTATATAGTTATCGATAAACCCTGCTTTCGTTTAATTTTTGTTATAGTTTCATCCTATTTTAAGTATGAATGATGAAGGGATGCATACTCCCCTTCCCTAAAAAGGGGGACCTCGGATTAGCCAAAAACTACCGAGGCATAACACTTACATCCATAGCAGCCAAAATCTACAATGCCCTACTACGAAACCGAATAGAACCCAAAATCGACAACATACTAAGAAAAAACCAAAATGGCTTCCGAAGAAATAGATCCACGACCTCACAAATATTAACCATCCGCAGAATCCTTGAAGGTGTACGGGCAAAGAACCTACAAGCGACATTAATATTTGTCGACTTTACCAAGGCTTTCGACTCCATTCACAGAGGAAAGATGGAACAAATCCTACTAGCGTACGGCATACCTAAAGAAACCGTAGCGGCAATAACGATTCTCTATAGAAACACTAAAGTAAAAGTACGATCACCGGATGGAGACATAGAATACTTTGACATTGTAGCAGGAGTACTACAAGGGGACACGCTGGCCCCGTACCTCTTTATCATTTGTCTAGACTACGTACTTAGAACATCGATTGACAAAATCAAAGAGAATGGCTTCGAACTGACGAAGAAAAGAAGCAGAAGGTACCCCGCAACAACAATTACCGATGCCGACTACGCCGATGACATAGCGATACTGGCAAATACACCTGACCAAGCCGAAACACTTCTGCATAGTTTGGAACGAGCAGCAGCAAGCATAGGCCTCTATGTTAATGCACACAAAACGGAATATATGTGCTATAACCAAACGGGGGACATCTCCACTCTAGAAGGAACCCCACTTAAACTAGTAGACAAATTCACGTACCTAGGAAGCAGCGTCGAATCAACCGAAAAGGACATCGAAACGAGGTTAACGAAAGCATGGACAGCTATCAATAGGCTATCGATTATATGGAAATCAGACCTAACCGATAAAATGAAACGCAGTTTCTTCCAGGCAGCGGTCACATCGATACTGCTATATGGATGCACTACATGGACGCTAACAAAACGGCTGGAGAAGAAGCTAGATGGCAATTACACAAGAATGCTGCGTGCAATCCTGAACAAGTCCTGGCAGCAACACCCCACAAGACACCAACTGTACGGCCACCTGCCCCCTATCACGAAAACTATTCAAGTTAGACGAACCAGACATGCAGGACACTGCTGGAGAAGCAGAGATGAACTCATAAGAGATGTACTCTTATGGATCCTCACACATGGCCGCGCAAAAGCAGGACGACCAGCTCGAACGTACATTCAGCAGCTATGTGAGGATACAGGATGTTGTCCTGAAGACCTACCTAGGGCGATGAACGATAGGGAGGAGTGGCGAGAGAGGGTCAGGGATATTTGTGCTGCCAGCACGATATGATGATGATGATGATTAAGTATGAATACTAAAAAGAAGCAAATAAATACAATGTTTCCTTATAATAAATAGATTATATGAATTTAAAACGAAATTTTTTTTCGCATTACAAATCTTTTTACATTTAAAAGAGTATTGGTGTGGAACATTTTCATGACTTTTTTAGTTCTCCAAAAAATCAAGATTTTTTTTACACTCACTGCTAAATGACAAAGCAATACTTTCCGAAAATATATTAAATTGAAAATATCACGCACGGAATCCAAGTTATATATAAATATGATGTGTCTTAAGAAAAACTAAAACCTTTTTGTACTTATTTGTGAAGAGCTGTGAAAGAGTTACTCAAGTCGATTGATTTATGATTATTGGATAATATCATTCAATTGGGAAAATCGAAAACTAAATTTTGCACTTTTCCTTACAGTAAAAATATTGAAATGTATGCACTATCTTAATACTCGATGAGCGATTTTCTGAGTTATGTACATACCAAAAAAGATTTGACTCCTTTATATATATATATATATATATACATCAAGTCACCTTGATTGCATGGAATTCCCTGACTCTCTCTGTCACCATCCGTCCTTATTATTCGAATCTAGCAAGAGTACTATTTCACGCATAGTTGGTGGGATAAGTTTTATGAGGTTATATATATATATATATATATATATATATATATATATATATATATATATATATACCAGAAGTAAGTTGAATAGCAGAAAAACCTAAATATTTTCTCCATTTGTCAAATTTAATATCTCGGTATAAGATCAAATTTGAGTAAAAACTTACCACAACAAATAATGGTTTTTGGGTGTATGAATTCGGCGAACTTCTTTCAAAAAAAGAAAGGGGAGTTCTAAAACCCAAGAAATGTATATTTTAGATCATAACTCCTCGTGGTGTAATGACGAAGGTAGTAGATGATATCGAGGTAAGCGAGATTGAATTCCCTTTATGTTCATTTTCGGCGAAATACCCTTGGGAAAGATATGAACCACCTTATCTTCCCAGCGATGGGTTAAATAGTAACACTGTTGTTTTCTCAAGGATGACTTCGTGATTTAATAACCTACGAAGATTGATATGCCATTAAACAAAGAAACCAAATCTTTGTTATATCCTTTACAGAATTTAAAACATAACTGGGCAAAATGGGTTCTTTACATAATATTGATAGTTGGTCATTTTGCTTTAAAAATTATAGTTTCAAGAACCTGTAGTCTTTTTAAAAATTTGTTTTACAAATAATTAATGAAATAAATTGATCATCTCCTGACATCAAAACAAACACAGGACAAATCAATGCAATTTGATAAATTGATGCAGTGCACCAAAATCTTTGCAAACTTTTATTTCCTGAACTGAAAATTTCTCTTAGAGAATGTATTTACCAACTTATCCGCAAAAGCAGGATGTGACGCAAGGTCTATTTTTACGCGGAGTTTAACAGTTTTGAATTCTGAGTTTTTCTTCTTCTAGCCTTACCAAGGCTAAAGAACCCAATCTGCCCTACTATTAACCCATAGCTCGAGGAACTATAATTGAATTTGTACTTTTCCTTAGGGTATTACTGCTGTGTGGAATGCAATCGGCCTAGTACAGAATTTGAACTCATGTCGTCGGGTCTATTTCATACGGCGATAACCATTACACCATGAGTTCTCAGAGTATAATTTGTGGACATGGAGGACTTTAAATATATATAAAGGGGCAGCTTCTCACCATATCAAAAGAAAATTTTCAAAGGTGATTCAGTCGATCGAAAACGTGTTGAATAATAAGAAGACAATCTTAAAGAAAATTAACGTTTCCTTCATTGTTAATTTGTTTCTCAGAACAGATTAAATCTCGATTCTTTTTGGATACACATCGTCTTTCTTAAGCATTTCTCTGTTTGTAACAAAAAAAATGGGTTTCCTGGCTTAATATAAACGCATATTCTGACTGAAAGAATATTCGCCCGATTTAAATGGCTCTACTTCTCGTGTGGTAGTGTTTTATGCATTTTGTTCTTGATTTTATAAGGTGTTTATATCGTCTCTTTGTAACTTCTCAACGTTTCTTTTTATCACTTCTAATCTTTATTCCTTTGTATTATTCCTTTCTTTGTTCTTTTCATTCCCTTTTGAAATTGCTTCTCTTTCTTTCTTTGTCCGCCATCTTATACCTTTTTCCCACATTCTCTTCCTGTCACGATTTCTTTAGCAGATTATATCTTACACTATTTATTTATTTATTGATTGATTATTTTGCTCTTTTGATAGTTTTTCACACCAGCGTTAGCTGATGGTTTCTCACTGGAGTTTGAGTGACAGCAAGTCTCCTCAAGTCACCAGGACTCTTCTCAGTATTTTGGCCGATCATAATAATGCTGTTGTCCGGATGGTCTATACTTGTCCTCTGATTCCTAAGTGTTCTAGTCATTTTTCCAATCCTTTATTCAAAGTGCACCAATTATAATTGGTATCACCGTCACCTTCATGTTCCATAGTTTCTTTAGTTCTGTATTATCATTATTTTTATTAGTATTATTCCTTGGGCGTTTTTCACACCAGTATTACCAGTAGATTTTTTTTTGCTGGAGTCTGAGGGAGAGCAAGTCTCCTCAAGGCTTCAGGATTATTCTGAGTATCCAGCCTGATTTCAATAATGCAATAGTCTGGACAGCCTCGATTATTCTTCTGA
Organism: Sepioteuthis lessoniana; assembly: GCA_963585895.1. Taxonomy (NCBI): domain Eukaryota; kingdom Metazoa; phylum Mollusca; class Cephalopoda; order Myopsida; family Loliginidae; genus Sepioteuthis; species Sepioteuthis lessoniana. The sequence continues at coordinate 36,694,830 of OY757913.1, forward strand.
TTTCCAATTCCTCCAATTCTTCTTCCCAGGTTTTTGAGACCGTTCCGAGCTCACCAATTACAATTGGTATGATCACCTTCATATTCCATGTCCTCGTGGTGTAATGGTTAAAGCGCTGGATTGCGGAATCGTAGTAGCGAGTTCGAACTCCAGTTGCGCTATTACGCACTCTTTCGGACAAATACCCTTGGTATGAAAGATATGAACCCCCTTATTCTCCAAGATATGGATCAAATAGTACCACTACTGTTCTTCTTGAAGGAGGGATTGGATATTAAATTATCCAAGAAGGTTGATATTCCATTGAACAAACAAACATACAAACCAAATCCCCAAGACTTTTATGCATCTCATTCTTAAAGACGGATTCTAGTTTGTGAATATACCAATTGGTAGAATAGTAAAGTATCAATATCTTGCATAATTCCCAGTGGATTACCTTTCCCACCAAGTTATACCTATACTTGTACTCTACTTGCACAAGTTTGCTGCATTCGCTTTCTATGATTTACCGTTTCATCTTTTTCTCTGTATAACTTACACTTGCTATTCTGTTGTATATTATCAATTTTCTCTTTAATATAATTGGTCAAAATGGCGTTATTTTATGTTGCTTGTAGAAGCGATTCAGTTTCATGTTTGACATTTCCCTTTCGTAGCCATGGCGATCTCTTCTCATGCGCAATCTTGCCAATTTGAACTTACAATATACTTGCAGTTGTTTTTCTTACCATTTCTGTGTCCAACATATTTTTTTTGTTGTTTTTTATCTGTACTTACAATGCCAACGCTGTTATCTGCGGCAGTAATTTGCTTTCCTTTGTTCCTTTTAATGTAGTCCCCGAATCCTTGTATTGATGTAAGTACGAAATCCTCAACACTTGTGAGTCCTCTTCCCATTTCTTTTATCGAAACATATAGTCTGTCCATCTTATGTAAAGCCTTGTGCATAATTATCAATTTTCTTGCCTTTTATCCACTTCATTGAGTTCTTCCCTTGTCTATTTTAAGAATGATCTTAAGTATCTTACAAGTGGGGGGCTGCCCAGGTGGTAATTCCTTTGATGAGATTTCTGATGTAGACTTTGGTTTCAAGAAACTTTCTTGTTTTTCTAAGGTACTCTTTCTAATTTTTCCTGCATCTCGGCTTGCTTCATGGTGTCTGCTTTCAATTTTCCCAGTTATTATTATATTACTCCAAACAACCTTTTCATACCAGCGTTAATGGCATTTCACTATAGTATGAGGGAGAGAACGTCTCCTCAAGTCTACAGGACTCTTCTCAATATTCTGTCCGACCTCAACAATGTTGTAGTTTAGATGGTTACTCCTCGTCCTCCAACTTTTCAACTTCACCTGCTCCTTTACTAAGCCTTTGAGGATCGTTCCAAGCGCAGCAATTACAATTAACAACCTTCATTTTCCATTTATTTTTATTTCTCTGGCAAAATCCAAGAACTTATCGCTCTTTTAGTTTTCTTTGATTTTCACTCTATGGTCAGCCGAGACGGCAAAATCCAGTATTCAGCAGGTTCTCTTTTCTTTTTTTTTTTGTTGATTCTCAGTAGGTTTGGTCTTCTGGCAGGGATTAGGCGATGTGTTTGTATCATTAAATTATTATTTTCCTTTTACACCTTGCGAATTTTTAACACCGATATTTAGTAAATTATAAGTAACAGAATGTCTCCTTAGATATCAAGAACTTTTGTAAGTATTCTATCTTTTTATCAATGCTCTGAATGGTCTCGATTCTTCCTCTAATCTCCAGTTCCTCCAGTCTCTTTTACAGGCATTTGAAGTCTTCTCAAAGGTAACTTATTACAATGTCGTCTCCTTCATGTTCAACGGCTACTTCAGTTTACTGGCAAGATCCCGTTCTTTGTCTATCATTTTGCCATTTTTTACTTTCTATGTCCCGGTAAAATCCACAAGATGACAAATTATTTTCTTCTTGTCAATAAACACTTTGTCTAGTCTCCTGGCCGGGATAAGGTGATTCGTTTGTATCTCATAATCCTCGAGTATTTTATGCAAATTTTTATTACAATTTATGAGTTTTTCACACCAGCGTTAGCTGATGGTTTCCCACAGGGAAAGTCTTCTCAAGTCTCCACTCGTACTCTTATTTACAAGGTCTCCAGTCCCAATATCAATCCTTTGATGATTCTACTGAGCGCACCTATTTCAATTGGTTTCACCGGGTCTTTAATGTTTCATTTTTTTTTTTCAGTTGTCTTTCAAGGTTATTATTATTATTATTTTACTCTTTTGAGAGTATTTCCCACCAGCGTTAGTTGATGGTTTTCCACTGAAGTCCGAGTGTCTGCAAGTCTCTTCAAAACTCCAGGACTCATCTTGGCATGCTGGCTGATCTAAAAAAAAAAATGCTGTAGTTTGCATAGTCTTCACTCGTCCTCTTATTTCTAAGCCTTCCAGTCCTTTCACCAATCCCTTGGTAACTGTACCGAACGCGCCAATTGGAATTGGGATCACCGTCACCTTCATGTTCCATAAGTCTTTCAGTTGTCTAGCAAGGTCTACGTACTTATTTCTTTTTCGTTTTCTTTCGGTTTTCCAAGTGGTCAGCCGAAACGACTAAGTACACTATTCAGCAGTTTCTATTATTAGTATTATTATTGTTGTGGTGGTGTTGGTAGTGGTTGTTGTTGTTTTAACAAATAGTTTTACATTTCTTCAAGTCTCATATTATTCTTTCACATAGTTTTAAAATTCCTCTTGATTATTTAAGCATTGGATTATTTCATCTAATTGGCTTCTTCGTTAATTCAATATTCTTTGTCCTTAATACGCTTATCTATTCCTTCGTTCAATGACTGCTTTTCCCTGAGGCTCAGCCCGATATAACAAACTTTCTTCCATAAATGAAACAAGAATGCATCAAATAAAACGCATTGTTTTACACAATAAAACAATGCCCCCAAAATAGGACAGCATTGCCTACTAATCGTCTTTATCCTTCATCGTGACATGTGACCCGTGATAAATTGAACAAAAATTGAATTATTTCTCTCTTCTTCGTTATTGTCGTCTGTTCGTATCCATCCTCTTTTGATATGGCCTATTTTTCCGCCTTAATTACATTTTTTGCTCACCATTATCTACATTCTTAGTGCTAACTTTGCACGTCGTCTCGTCTCTTCCCAATTTTCTAGTAATTTCGTTTCGACGCGAACATAACGTGTTCAGCAGATAATGCCTCCATAGAAATGTAAGTAACGCATCAAAGATTCAAACAAGTCCATTTCTTTTTTTCTGCTGATAATATATATATATATATATATATATATATATATATTCGTTCAATCTTTTCGTGGATATCAATAGGTTTGTAATGAAACGAAGACACACTCTTTGTTCATATGTTTATATACGTCATTGGCAACTGTAGATCATGAATGTTACTCTATCTTAACATAATTTACTATATGCATAATTCAGAATATAAGAACTTTAACAATTTTTCTTCTAAATACAGTTCAACGATTCTGAGTGCTTATCCAGTTTTGCAATGCTGATATTTGACACTTGTTCTGACTGATTGCTAACCTCTTCCCCAGTCATAGCAACAGAATAATTAAAATGGTCAATCAGAAGATATGCCTCATATCAGAACGTGTCTTGATGGCACATCCTCCTCTAAATCCCCGTCAGCTGCACATAAAGATCAGCAGATACTGCTATTTGAAAATAGAAGTCGCTGATGGGTTGAAAGATGGCACACGTTAAGGACAGCCTTTCGCCCGCCAAGAATACAAATCTGATAAAACGAAAATCTTCAGAGAGCTACATACGGAGCGACCCGCAACCTCAAAAGAAATGCGCAGTGGCTATGCAATATGATGGATAGTTTTATAAAAAGAAAAAAAAAACACGGACATTTATCGTGAGGGCCCTATGTTATCAGAATTATGATAATAAAATAATCTAGCAAGAGACTTTTGTGAAGGTTGAAAGCAAAAACATCGCCTTGCCTTTTTGTGGACTACAGAAAGGGAAAAGGATGAAAAGATAAACTTTTGGTCGCGAGATATACAAGAACTGAATTAGCGAAAAGACTTGACTGAGATAAGTAAAGATAGTTAAACTCAAACTCCTTTATTTCTACTACTCTTGTCTGTTTTATTTGCATACATCCACGATACCGATACATATAAATACATACATCATTCTATGATCCAAACAATTGCTTGATTTGTTTTGTGCCATTTTATCTTCTTGCGTTGTTCTTTGTTCATTCGTTCTTGGCAAAAAATATTTTTTGAATGTTCCACTGTGTCGTTGTCATTTCGTGACTTAAAGAATTTCTGCATCATTCTTTTATTTTCAACGAGTTCGAGCAGATCTCGCCGGAGATGAAGGAATAGTTCCGACATCCTCCGGTTCATAACACTGATTATTCAACAAAAGTTGAAATAATTTCCCTTTATCCGTTTATTGCGGTTGGCGATGATCAAAAGGTTTTAGACCTAATTTAAGTTCCTGTCTCAGACGTCACTAAAATTTTTGATATCAAGTGCTCAATGTCTAGATCAATGGAATATACCAAAGAGCCACATACGCAAACAAATACAGATTCTTCACAGGGACATAAACACAGGAATGCACAGACTTAGAGGGGGCTTGAAACGTTTACACCTGACGTCTTACTATTGAATTTTCATTTTATTCTATTAATAGAAATATCATTTTCAGTGAAAATTTAGCTGTTAATTTAAAACAAAAAATATATCCTCAGGAAAATAGGAGCGAAACTCATTCGAGACTTTTCAAAGATAACTTCGGTTATTTCAACCAGAAATTTATCTATTGATTTATTGAAAAGATTACGTTTGTTTTTTTAGATGTTTTTCTTGGATTCGAAATAATAAGCCACGCTATTGTTTTTATCTTTTAACGTTATTAGGAGCACTGTAAGCAGAATATATTCAAATCAACATTTAAGGCATGAGGAAAGCCATGAATATATATGAGGTAAATTAATTATTCATGATGATAGAAGTTATGATGTCGAATCCAATCAAAGTAAAACTTGTTCTGAGAGAAGATTTATCAATTCAAGGTAGATAGACTTGAGGGAATAACTCAAATAGACCCACCCACTATGTCGCTACTTATATAATATATATTACATCAGCAGAAACTATCCATTTGTATATATATATATATATATATATATATATATATATATATATATATATATATATATATATATATATATTATAACTGATTTGTTAGTTCTCATAATTAATCCTGCACCATTAACCTGATATATCGAAACTGAGATTGCCATATCAAAATTCAGTCAACTATTTCTGGATAAAAGTTACTGATTAACACTTTATATATATATATATATATATATATATATATATATATATATATATATATGTGTGTGTGTGTGTGTGTGTGTGTGTGTGTGTGTGTGTAACAAAAGTGTCTGAAAATAAGCTACTGATAGGAATAAACCTACCAGACTTAAATTACTGCTAAAGTTGTATATACAAAGAAACGCTAGTGTGAAATACTTATTGTTATAGCAAGTACAAACTACATATTGACCATATGCGTATGAGATTTCTTCCAGCATAAAACGAAAGGTTTTTGCATGCCAAGGGCAAAAATCATTTGAAATTTACCGTGAACATTTTGCTGTGTATAGAGAATATGTAATGAGAAGGAAGGAGGTATTGTTCAAGTTTTGTGAATTCAGGTGTACTGTATTCACAAATCTGCCAATCGAGCCTCGTGTAGGGCGTCTAAGTTCATTTATAATGTGCGCATTGAATTTTGATTGAAGATGATAGACGATGCAAGGAATCCATCTATGATACTGTCGGCTCTTTGGGTCCCAAAGCCATTTCCAGCGCCTGGTTTGATATGGCTGAAATGTTTTATCGAATCCACTACAGACTCTTGATGCGGACTCTTCGGATTATCCTTTGGGTGAGCCTTAAAAACGACAATAATCTGGGAAACGTTTCTGCACAGATTACACTGTCGTTGGAAAGTTGCAAAGATGGTTCCAGTTGCTTGATCTCATGTTTTTCGATGAGGGTATCTTCTTGCTCATTCATCAAAGGGACAAATGGACCAATCGGTGCTGCTTGTAAGATATGCACATCTTTTTAATGGATAAAAATATAATAAACATGTTAGATTGGTAAATATTTGTACTTTACTCTTGGCTTACTCCTGTCGTGTGCACGTGCGCAAGTGAGTGCGCAAGTGTGTGTCCGTGTGCATCTGTTTCTACACATTCGCACAAGGAAAAAAGAGGATATTGAAGATTTTGGGGCTCAACCAAGAAAAGGACATTTTAAAATGATTTTAACGCTCAATAAAGTTCGAAAATGATGTACCATATGCACTGAAGTATGATATAGATTTGTGAAATGGCATATTTCATGGTACAAGGCCATGTTAGTAGCATAATTCATTATTCCTGTTATTTTTTTTTTCAGATAAAGGGTTGCGATAATTATTATAATATAAATAATCCGACGAAGTCATAAAGTTTATCAAGAAAACCATGAAAAACTGTTGCGGAAAAAAGTTGAGCTGAGATGAAAATCCAGAGAGATATCTTCCAGGAAGATTCACTATCACCATTAATTGGTGGGGAAGGTGATCCATGGAGAATTATGCAAAATTTTTTAATTTGACTACACGAGCAAATAATATACGCACAGCCCAGAATCTGTCCTGGAAAATGAGACACGCAAAATTTTCATTGGTTTTGAGAAACAAACGGATCACTTAATCCCGGCCAGACGACCAGACCTGGAAATAGTCAAAAAATTTTTAAGAAAACCTGCATTCCGACTGACCACAGAGTAAAACTGAATGAAACCGAAAAGAGATATTAGTTCCTAGACCTTACTGAAGAACTAAAAAAAAACATGAGCGAGACGTGACACCAATTTTGACAGGTTGGCTTGGTGCAGTCATCAAATTTTTGGTACAGCGATTTGGAAAGAAGAGGACGAGTGGAGACCATCTAAACTACAGCATTGTTGAGATTGGTGAGAATACTGAGAAGAGTCCACGAGACATGAGGAGACTTGCTGTCACTCAAACTCCAGCGAGAAGCCATCAGCTAGTGTTGTTGTGAAAAACTCTCAAAATAATAGAATATTACTATTATCATTAATAATAATAATGATATATTTACACATCTCCAGAGTGTAAATGGAAGCAACCAATATGGCAGCAACATGCTTGCGACAAATATGTGATTTTGGCTTCATCAAGACCAATTGCTCTAGTAATTTATTCGATGAAGCAGCTAATTATGATTACGATGCTTCCTTGAGATAAAAGAGAATGTGAATTCGAGTCTCATTGAAAGTTTTTGTATGATAGTGCCCAATACTACTTTTTCGTTGTCATCGGAATACCAGTCAAAATTAATAATAATAGATATATCTTTGAATTTAAATTTACAACTAATTACGTCTTACAACTATTTGGATTTCTACTATTGTTTATTTTCCAAGAGAAAAAAATTTTATAACGTTAGATAATTTCCCTTAAGAACATATATAGATACCAAATTTGGTCGCTCTACGTATCTAGAATGGGTGACCTGATTTAAATCCTGGACGAAGTAGTTTTCGTTTCACTTCGAGTTAATGAATGCCCTTAAGAAAGGTATGTATCCATATGCTGTCTCCTTGTTTATGGGTAAATTGCAAGGTAGAATGGGCTCTTTATCTTTGGCTAGACAACTAATCTACGAGAAGGAAAACTTGAAATTCAAACCAGGATTATTGCGCTTTAAAATTGACCATATGGCGCATCATCTTCATGTTTAGTCGTCCATTGAGCTCATACAAATATATTCTGCCCAATGATTGATACAAATTTTTCTCTATTGCTTGAATTTACCGCACACACATATCTGTAACATTTGTGGTGAATAGGAGTTTAAAATTATTTCACTGAAAAATTCTGATATTGGGATTATATAAACCAGAGTTTCTCAAGGATTCTGCACTTCTAGTACCATAATGACTTCGGAAAATATTTTGTAACACACACACACACACACACACATATATATATATATATATATATATATATATATATATATATATATATATATATATGATAGTGTAGCTACAGGGTCATCTGCGCCTGAAGACTCAAATCCTCGCTCATGTGATGATAAGACTATATATATATATATATATATATATATATATATATATATATATATATATATATATAAGTATCCTACTTTTTCCGAATTATTAAACAGATAATCTAAAATAAAACGTACTAGATATATTTTACAAAGTACTATATTGAAGGATTTTTTGATAGGAAATTTATTAAAAATTCTATTAAAAGACTATAGTTATAAAGTTAGACTTGATTATATATTAATCTAGGCATTTTTAATTAAAATCAGAAACTGAAATTTTGTGCCATAGATTCATTCTGATTATTTGCATCAATCAATACCAGAAAACATTTAATTTCGTGACTTTGCAATTTTTATTTCTCAAAATGGACAACAAAAGTAAAAAAAATTATATATTATGCCAAATCTGAAATTTATGCAGAACCCAGTTCAAGAAACCGTGACAACTATAATTTACATATCTTATTTTATTCTTAAATTTTAAACGTTAAAATGACGAAGAACTTTATAATTAATAATCATTATGACAAGTACTTTCTCTTCTGATAAAACTTCCAGGAAGTTTATTTAATCGCTTAAGTGAATTGGACATATGAAAGGTTTTAACACGCTAATATTCTGGTCAACTTCGCTTTTATGAGCCCATCCGTCAGCCACTCACTTCTAGTCTTTGTCTCTCGCGTTAAATTTCATATTTTCAGTGTGCACACGTTGATGTGCCCATTAAATAGAAGACAAGTCGAAAAAGCGTGAAAATCAATTCCGAGTGATAATACTCGGTCGTCAGCCATGCAATTACTGGCCTTGATTTAATAGACCCAGGCAATAAACGTCCAGGCCTTTGCCAACGACAAGGCTGACTTTTATGTCTGCAATGGGATTCGAAACAAAGTTACCCTGATCGATTGTACACTTGTGGATTTAACTTGGAGATTATGGTAGCTTCCAATGCTGGCTAGTGATTTTTCACTTTCGTGAAATGTTGCCACGAATTAATTCAGAGGAAAAAAACAAAATTATTTTTCATTTTGTTTAATGATTATTAAATTATCGAAATTTGATCCATTATTAAAATCACCAGCACTTTTTGTACACGGAATTATATATATATATATATTTAAGTTGGCGACGGTAGTCGAGGGCGATCCGAAGGCTCCCTTTTCAATAGCAACCATACCGAGGTGTAGGGGAGGGCACTACTCCTTTTCCAGGATTGTTCCACTTTACGCTGAACACCTACCTTATAATGCTGAGTGTTAAACAAGGAGGTATCAAGTACCATTTTAGAGTCTTTGGTATAGCTTTACCTGGGATGGAACCCGGGACTCCAGGGGCATTGGCAAACACTCTACCGACTAGTACAATATATATCTATATATATATACATATATATAGATAGATAGATACGAACTTATCTGTACAAGTAGGATGCAACACAAGGACAATTTTAACCAGAATTTTACAGGTATAATTCAGTGTTTTCTTTCTCTTGACCAGTTGCTATACCAAGATTAAGAGTCCATTCTTCCCTTCTATTTATACATTGCAAGTGGGAGAATAGTTTGATCTAAACATTTCCCAAAGGTATTAGCGCAATGGGAAATGCAAAAAGCCTCGATCAAAATTTGAATCGTTCAAAATTTGAATTCATTCCAAACGACGACAACCATTAAGCCACAAATTATAATAATAGTGCTTAAGAAACAATTATAATTTTAAGTAACTATTCTTAACACACAGAACTAGCGGACTGTGATTTGGTATCAATTATTTCTACGTAATACAAATAATTTTCAACTATATCTATTTGGCCAAGAGTAGGGACCATAACATGTACAACCAGTCCTGCTCAGAGTAGACCTACAAGGGATAGCAATGAAGGAGTACTCCACATTCCTCAGAGCTCCAGAAATGGCACTCTTGCTGTAACGGTTATCGTCGTTGGAAATGGACTCAGTGGCCTGAGTTCACATCTTCGAACGGTTGACTATGCTCTTTAACGTTTGTAAGACGACCGGTCTGGAAGGAAAATGAATTCAAACGAGTTAAATTCCGTTTAAAAAGTGACCTTGTCTCATGGCGAAAGGATTGGTTAAAGACATACTTTCAATCAAGATTTGCCAATGAGTTCTTTCAGTCCATGATTGATAAATGTTTTATTGATCGTTAGACGGATCCAGTCAAAGGCTGTTCTTTTATAGACTTATATATCCCTTTCACTCACCCTTGTGCCATAACGATACCAAATAGACGTCTGTACCACCACGTGGCAAACGGGTTTATGCGTGTGTCGCTACGTTTTAAATGGTTGTCAGAACCCTGTTGTAACCATGTTGTGAGAGAAGTGACGAATACACAAAACTCTTCGTTCAGTAACGCAAAATTTATTCGCTACAACACTTTTTAAGTAGTCGTCAGGAGAGAGAAAGACAGTATGAAAGATGAGTCGACGGCGCTAGCTGAATAAAGAGAAATAACATGTCATGAACAGAAAGCAGTGACAGACCCTGAATTTCCCCCCTGGTTTTCTATTGTAGCTCTAATGAACTGGTTCCGTGGTTTCCACTCCTCAGTTGTGCATCTGGTTTGAGAGCCCTTTTCGGAGCACACCACAAAATAGGGCCGTCATTTTTGTATCTCTTAACATCTTTGTGGCTGTTGTTCAATTGTCGTCTTTACCTCATTACATCATTGAGCCAACTAACTTTTAAAGCCATGTGGTCCCTTACTTCTGCCTGGTGTCGGAGGGAGGAACATATCCGTTTCCGGTAGTTCAACAACTGCGAAGAAGATTTAGGACCTCCGGATTTTTTCAGTCATTTTTAATTACCGTAACGATTTACCGGTGACAGTCGTAAAAGGATATGTGAGTTGGTAAAAAGGTTAGAAATTATTTTGATATGTCTCTCAAAAACACATCATTAGCGTGACATACTCCAAATCACGAAGACGAAGTAAATAGCTACGGTGGTATTAATATATAGTATCAACATATAGAAATACGTCTCCAATCGTTCATTTTAAATTTTTGAAATATTTCTGTAGAGATAAAAAAAATTACGGTCCTTTTGAATGTTCGCTATAAAAACGATCTTTCATGAGGCGCAGGACCATATCTGATGTCATAATACAGCTATTTTATATGTAGATATCAGTTTGTGGCATCGTTTTCTATGAAATGTATTGTCACATGAAAATTGGGGTTATCAAGAGTTAATGAATACATTAATGAGAGAATATATATAAATATATATGCTTGGGTGTGTGTGTTTGTGTGTGTGTGTATATATATATATATATATAGAGAGAGAGAGAGAGAGAAAGAGAGAGAGAGAGAGAAAGAGCGATGGTATGTATAAGTTTATGAATGTATATATGTATATATACAACCTCTAGCATAAATTATAGAATTATCACAATTAGAATATGATCACCTTGGTTTCATATTTAGCTGTAGATAAGCTAATAACAGATGAGACAGATTAGAAAGGAAAGTAAGTATTAATTCTGATTTAAATTCAATGAATTGCATAATTTTTTGCCTAACATTTGTATTTCATAATATCTTTTCTACGCATGACAAGGAGAAACTTATTGCGGTAATTTAAATAGGATATCAAGTTTGTTTAAGGAACATTTTATGAAGCCAGAATTCACAGCTGTTAAAGAAAAGGTATTTAACATAATGCTAATTTTAAAAAAAACAACAGGGTAGACATCATCTATAGATGTTAATTCTATAATTTTCCCAGTGGCAGTTGGTTAGTTACCAGGTTATTAATCTATAGAAAATGAATAAAAACAAGCTGGGTTAATTAGATAAGCTAAATAATGTAATGAATAATTACAGAACCAAATGTGCTAAATCGAATTTCAATAGTAAGATACTATTTAATTGTTTTGATCATTAAATGCAGGTTGCTTTTGTATGTTCTTTGCTTGTTTTTTGCGGGGGGCGGGGCTTTTTATATAGAGATGTCTATCATTATTCTTCTCGATGGATATTATGACAAGCCGACATGCACGCACATACATGTTCAAATAGCCATGATGTTATTTTCTTTGTATGTTAATTAATAAAAAATAAATAAAAAATAAAAATAAAAAGTGTAAATAGCATTGTCAATTTGGGGTTAGATTTCAAGCCGTGATTTTCTGGCCTAAGGGAAGGTGACGAAACATTTGTCTATGAAGGAATTGAGTTGATCGTCATGGCCGTAAGAAGTTGAGGTGAATCTCGTTAGCGGTATACAAGAGAGAAAAGTGCAGATGACGCTAACATCTGCTTGAAAAGGTTAAAATTCAGGTTCTGTGTACTTATGAGAACAAAACGAATGGAGAAGAATTCAAACCACTTCCTTAGAGCACAGACATGCAAGCGTCATAATTTGATGAGAGAATGGGGACGAAGAAGGTATATGGTGAGGGATTTGGAAAAAGAAGAAAAATGAAAAAAACAAAGAAGAAATTTCAAGAAGAAGAAGAAGCATGTATGGGTGGATTAAGAGATAAAAGGAAGGAAAGGAAAAAGAAAGACATTAATGTACACGGCAAGAAAGAAAGCATATGAAAAGAATGACGACAAAAATAAAAGGAAAAAGAAGCAAAGAAAAAAATAAAAAGAAAGAGATAACAAAATAGGAAGTCAAGGAAGGAAGATGAAGAAAAAAAAATGTAAAAAGCGGAAGAGATGGAATACGAAGAATACGAGAATGAAAAAGGTTGTTTAAGAAAATGTCAAGAAAGCGGAAGAACGACTGAAGACAAAAACATAGACCAGTGAAATCATGAAACGGATTAGAAGGAGAAAATAACCAATAAGTCAAGAAAGAAAGAAAGAAAGAGAAGAAAGGAAGAAAGAAAGAAAGAAAGAACAATTGTTTTAGAAAGAAAGATGACCAGAAAACTCAAAATGAAGCACACCAAATAAGATAAGAAAAAATTGTTATCAGTGAAGAAGAGGCACAAACAAGAAAAAAAAAACGCAGAAAATGAATGCAGAAATGAAGAAGAACTTAAAAAATATAATAAAAAACTAAAAAAAAAAAAAAATCAAAATAGCAAGAGTAAAACTTTTAAAAATGTGAAAGATGATGAGAACAGAAATATTTTCTACAGCTGGGCGAATATTGGTGCCTTAGGTGAAAACTATTCTTACAACCATTGAGTGATTTGTTTTGCTTTTTTCTGATTTTGTTCTAGCTGAGAATTTTTTAAAGATTTTCCCATATGACGTTTATGCTTTTAGTTTGATTTTATTTTTAATACACACACACACACACACACACACACACACACACACACACACACACACACACACACACACATGTATATATATATATATATATATATATATATATATATATATTCCGTTTTTAAAACACATAATTTAATCTCTTTTTGATTTTCCTATGATTAATTCATAGATTTTTAAAAAGTTCGAGTTAATCTGGCATAAGGCCAATGTGTATCAACTATCTCCTCTGAAACTTGTATTTACTGAAGAGCATATTGTAGTAAGTAAAACCGATGGAAAATAAAGCAACTAGTAAAAATTTAAATCCCCACAGAACAGAATCCACTAAGCTTCATCCTAAAACAAACTATTTGCTTCCAAAATTATATTTAATTATATGTTTTTATACGTAATATACTATTTTTGAACACTTAACGGTAATTTGACCTTAACTTTCCGTATATAAATAGTTACAAATTTTAATTTAGACGAGCATAAGGGCGGAAAGATCTCCGATTTTACGGGAAGAATCCGCAAAAATAAAACATTCTCCAGAGTAATAATCACATATTAGACTAACTCCTGGGTGTCTCTTCATTTGCATTTACTTTTGTTTTCTTCATGATAATAATATTTTACAGACTAAGATGATTCCTAAGGTGTCTCCTCTCTCTTTACTGATATGATCATAGTATTCTTCTTCTATATTGTTGGATAATACCATTTTTGTTAACTTTTTAGTGATGGAAATTACTTTCGCAGTGGTGACGAGTCTTTTATAGTGAAATCCGACTTTTTCTTTGAGAATATAGTTAATAATATTTTGTTTAGTTTTGTTTGGTTTTATTAGGTTTTATGACTGTTGGTCATTAATGCCTAACTTTATAGATATTTTATATGTTTCATAAACGCATAGTTTATAGATAACATTATTAAACGAGCCAAAGTTCATTTCCTGGCTTAAAGTTAAATGGTTATAGATATGATTTGTGGGTAGTTTAATTTTTAAACGAACCATAGCTCATTTGCTTGCTTACAGTTAAATGGTTATAGACATGATTTGTGAGTCAATAGTTTGTAGGTAATATTATTTTTGATGAGTCAGAGCTAATCTGTTTGCACTCAGTTAAATTGTTCCAAGTATTCTAACTCAAAAAGTTCTATTTAGTATTAAGCATTTGTTTGAACTCACCTAAATGGTTTCAGATTTTGCAAACATAGTTTTATTTGCACACAGTTAAATGGTTTCAAGAATCGATATTTAGTACTAACTATTCAATTTACTCACACAGTTAAAAAGTTTCAAGTATTGCTATTAAACACTGATGAATGTATTCAACATTACTCATTTGTTAGCACGCAGTTAAAGTATTCCAAGTATTGCAATGTATCACTAATAATTCAATTCTACGTCAGTCATTCGTTTACATTCAGTTAAATGGTCAAACAGTTCTTTTTCAAAGAATTTGATTTAACGTAAGTCATTTGTTTGCACACAATTTAAATAACGAACAATTCTATTCGCCCCAGAGATAGGACCTTATAAGGTGCTACTACTCTAGATCAGAGAATACCTAAGAGTGATGGCAATGAAGGGGTACTCCTTATTTCCCAAAGCTGCAAAGCTGAAGACTCACCATCTGATTGTTTAGTGTCATATGCTGGACACTGGTCAAACGGGTCTTAACCCTCTGCAGAGATGAAGTTAGAGTAGTTATATCCCCAGCCAACTGAGCTGAAATAACTTTTAATATTAATAATAAGAATATATATATATATATATATATATATATATATATATATATGTGTGTGTGTGTGTGTGTGTGTGTGTGTGCGTGCGTGTGTGTGTGTGTGTGCGCGCGCGTGTAATCGAATAAAAACAACATAAGAACTCATAATTCTGAGTTTCAAGTTGGCAATCCTTACCTGAAAACAGGTTCAACAGATTCTAATATTTTTCTTCATTTTGATCAATAAAGCCCTGTATTTTAATGATTAAAACGAATTAGTGTTATTGTTTAGACTTAATTATATATATATATATATATATATATATATATATATATATATATATGTGTGTGTGTGTGTGTGTGTGTGCGTGTGTGTGTGTGTGCAGAATTAATCCCTTGAAAGGACTTAGAGATATACAACGATCAATGTAAAGGGTAACTATACGAATACACAAAATGAGATCAACATGTATTAGAGTCCAGGTTCGGATATGATGAGTCAGAAATTATTTAACTACAAATATGAAAACAGCCAGAAGGAAGGATAACAGCCGTTGAAAAACATTTTTTCATGGTTTCCTAGAAATAATAAATGCCTTAAAAGTTCAAAACGGTAGAAGATATGGAATGGAATTTTCTAGCGAGACATGTCAGTGGGTAATGTAACCAAGGGTGCAATATAAAGTGTAAGGAAAGATATATCTTCAACAGTGAAGTCACAAAAATTACTTCTGCTGAATATATATATATATATATATATATATATATATATATATATATATATATATATATTTATATATACACTTTGAAATTATACCATATGTATAAAGTATAAAGAATTGTAGGATTTCAAGGTATGCGTTTTTTATATACAAAAATAAAAGTTTTAAAAAGTTGTTTCTTGGTCGACTATTCAAGAGTTCTATAGAAATATGGTGACAAAGCAAACGTATTTAAAGAAAGAAAGAAAGAAAGAAAAAAAATACAGATTATACAAACTCCCTCTCCACCACTACAGTTTTAAAAAAAACCTTATGCAGGTGCTCTCAGTATAAAAACAGTTTTGATAAACAAAATTGCTTTTACGTTCTATAGGTTTTTTACTCTTTATATAGCAGTGAATACCCTGCCACCTGGGATGATTATATTTTCCTTTGAAAAAGACCTAATCTTGCTGGGAAGTATAATTCATGAAGATATAAACGTAGAGCTTAAAAATAAAACAACATAATATGTACACGCAATCAACGTATGTGCACGCGCATAAATATGCACTGAGAAATGCACGTGCGTGCAGGATTTACACAACTAACACTTCGACAGTAATTAGAAAATATGGAAAATCAAAAGTCTCGGAAAAGCTAATAATAATAATAATAATAATAATAATAATAATAATAATAATAATAATAATAATAATAAGAAGAAGAAGAAGAAGAAGAAGAAGAAGAAGAAAGCCAGACCTACTATTAATTAATAATAAAAAAAGGCCTTGCTATCTAGCGGTCTTTGATGTTCCAGCAGACCACAATGAGAATAAAAGAAAACAAATGAAAAAATACTTCAATCTTGCCAGAGAGTTGAAAAGACTATGAAATCTAAACTTGATGGGGATTACAGTAGTTGTTTGTCTAGGAATGATCCAAAAGTTCTTGGAACGCAAAAATAGGAGAAGCGGAAATTAGAAGAAGAATTGAGATCATTCACATCGCAACACTACTAAAATGGTCAAAGATACTTTGACGGACCCTGGAGACATGAGGACATTAGATAAATACCAATGGTTATACTAGTAAGCAAACCACGCATTGAGTGAAATAATAATAAAAGCAGGAAAATGTAACCATTCTATGGATAGACTACAAAAAGGCCTACGATATATATGAAAATGTTCAAAATATCCGGCAAAATCAAAAACTTCGTTACAAAACCAGGGATAAGTGGAGAGTTGAATTAGAAACAGGAAAAACACAGGCAGAAGTGAAAGTTCACAGAGGAATCTTCCAGTGAAATTCCTTATATTTTTTATCGTAATGATGCCACACAATTATATACTTAGGAAAAGCACAGGAAGCTACAAAATAACAAAGTCGCTAGATAAACTATTTCATGTACATGGACGACTTTAGGATAATTGCCTAAATTTAAAAAGAACTAGAAACCCTTGGAATAAAATATTAGAATATACAGCCAGAATATATAAGACTGTGTCATGCTGATCATAGGAAAGAGAAGAAAAACAATTAAAGGAAAGGAATTAGAAAATCAAGAAAGCATCCGAATACCTGAGGAAAAATAAAACTAACAAATACTTGGGAATAGTGGAAGCTAACACCGTCAAACAAACATATACAATATTTAAAAAAAACGGGAAGAAAAGAGTATCCCAGAAAAATAAGAAAACTTCACGAAATCAAAATCTACAGCAGAAATCTCATCAAAGAATAAGCACTTGAGCTATCCCTCATGTAAGATATTACGAACCATTTTTAAAATAAGACAAGGAAGAAACTCAACGTCATGGACTAAAAACAAGAGAATAGAAGACCAAGTACAAGGCGTGTTGCCTTGGATGATTTCAAAAGGTGTGTTGCACTAGGTGCTTTAATATAAGTCCTTGGATGCGATTAGTTTTGTCGACGAGTTTCATGGGATTCTTTCATATGTAGTTTTACCCTGTTTATATGTTGCCTTCGATACGACCGCTGCCTGGAAGAAACTGCGTTTCATTTTATCGGTCAGGTCTGATTTCCATATGATCGATAGTCTATCGATAGCTGTCCATGCCATCGTTAGCCGCATGTCGATGTCCTTTTCTGTTGATGATACGCTGCTTCCTAGGTAGGTGAATTTGTCTACTAGTTTAAGAGGGGTTCCATCTAGTGTGATGATGTCACCTGTTTATTATAGCACATATATTCCGTTTTGTGTGCATTGACACTGGAGGCCAATGCCTGCGGCGGCTCGTGCCAAACAATGCAGTAGTGTTTCGGTTTGGTTGGGTGTATTTGCCTGTATCGCTATGTCGTCGGCTTAGTCAGCGTTGGTAATTGTTTTTGCGGGGTGCCTTCTGCTTCTTTTATTTGTCAGCTCGGAGCCGTTTTCTCTTATTTTATCAATCGATGTTCTCAAGCCCGTAATCTAGACAGATGATAAAGAGGTATGGGGCTAGCGTGTCTCCTTGTAGTACTCTTTCTACAATGTTGAAGTATTCTGTGTCTCCATCTGGTGAACGTGCTTTCACTGTAGTGTTTCTATAGGCAGCGGTCGTATCGATACTGCTGTATGGATGCACTACTTGGACGCTAACTAAACAGATGAAGAAGAAGGTAGACGGCAATTACACAAGAATGTTGCGAGCAATATTGAACAAGTCCTGGCGGCAACACCCCACAAGGCACCAACTATACGGCCACCTGTCCCCACTCTCGAAAACTATCCAAGTTAGAAGAACCAGACATGCAGGTCACTGCTGGAGAAGCAGGGACGAGCTCATAAGTAAAGTACTCCTATGGACCCCCACATATAGCCGGGCAAAAGCAGGACGACCAGTTCGAACATACATCCAGCAGCTATGTGAGGATACAGGGTGTGGCCCTGAAGATCTGTCGGAGGTGATGAACGATAGGGAGAAGTGGCGAGAGAGGGTCAGGGATATCCGTGCCTGCGGCACGACAAGATGATGATGATGACATGTTGCCTTTGCTGCTCGTTGCCTTTGTTGTCAGTTACCTGCGTTGCTTTTGGTGCCAGTAAGGTCTAACTTACATTCGTTGCTTTCCTATGGAATATTCCTTCAAATGGGGTGTTGCATTGGGTGGTTTTTGATGACATACTGCGCGAATTGCTTTATGTTCTTATTTCTGCGGGTGGTTTCTTATAGCAGTGCAAGTCAACGTGAGTATGCAGAGCGTTGAGTGCCAGTTTTGTTTTTTTTGGTGGGGGTTCATATGGCATATTAACTGATGTATTTTCATATGCAACGAGTCGCATTGATTCAGTGTTTTAATATGGTGAGTTTGATGAGATATGAGTTGCCTTTGGTGATTTTATATGGCATGTTGCTTCGTGTGCAAGTTACTTGTGTCCTTTATGTTGTAATACCTTGGGTACGATCATATGGTGATTGTCTTTGATGATTTCAGGTCGGTTTGACTGAAGTGAAAGTTACCTAATGTTTTCGTTTCTTTGGCTGCTTCCATATTGAGTTGCTTTGGGTGGAATTTGCTTTTGGGTGCTTGTTGCTTTGGGTGTACCGAATCTTGAGTGCAATTTGGTCCAGTGTTTTCATATGGCGAACTGCATGGTCTGTGCGTTGCTTTCTCTAGTTTTCGAGTATCTTGAGTGCAAGTTGCCTGGTGTACAATTTGCCTTGTATGTTTTTGGACAGTTGTTTATGTGTTAGTAACTATGACATGAGTTGTTTTCGGTTCTAATTGTTTTGGATCCAAGTTATCGTATGTGCAAATTCTTTAGAATGATTTTATATTGTATGCTGCCTTGTGTGTGCATTGGATAGTGGGTTGCCTTGTGTTTCAGTGTATTTGGGTGTTTTTGTATGACGTGCTGCTATACGTATTTCTTTAAGTGATTTTGTATGCTGAATTTCCTTGCAAGCTTTATATTTCTGTTGCTTTGAATGTTTTATATAGATTTATCTTCGGATGCAATTTATCTTGTGTTCCAGATTTATGGGTGCATGTCCTGGATATGACACAAAACTATGGGTTGGTAAGGCTTCAGTCCTGGAGTTTTAGATAAGGTGGAGAACTCCTTCATTGTCATTGGCCACTGGTTTACTCAGAACTATGGTGTTAGTATCTATCAGAGTCCTATCTACTGGTTAAATAGAACTATGTATTATTTTACTCTACTTGGAACCATTTAACTCTATGCAAGAAAGGATTTATATTAAACCGAATTATTGTTATTTAATAGTAATGCTCAAAAACATTTAACAGAGTGCAAACAAAAGAATAATGTTTTCTAGAATTATTAGAGTTGAATGATATGTTTTAAAACCATTCAGTGGTGTGCAAAAAATAAATAACAATATTTGAAAGTATTTAAGTTGGCAGACCATGTCCTCTGTAAAGAATACGGATGTAACTTGCAAGACAGATTCAGGTTAATAAGCCGTGCAATTACCATGACAAGTTGATTTGATGTTAGTTGTGTGCGATGTGGATTTTATCCAGAAAGCGGAGCCGAAACTCTACCACTGATGGTAGAGTTTCGGCTCCGCTTTCTGTGTTAGAACTCCAGTGGGGGGGGGGATCACGGCATACACTGCTGATGAGACCTAATAAGGTCGAAAAAGCTGTACAATATTTCCGTATGTCACGCGCAAGTGTTTGCCGGATTTTCTAGTTGTGGTAATTCAATTCACATTACTTAAGTGCGTACAAACAAATGTGCTCGAGCTCGCTTCAAATTTATGGTACCCACAAACAATGCGTTTACAACTCACACCCACACTCACACACACACACACACACACATATATATATATATATATATATATATATATAAACAAGATTTGGCATTGAATAACCGACAAGGGTTGATATGCCATAAAACACAACCAGTCTACCATCTGTATGTAGTTTCATATAAAGTTGCAAGGAATCAGAGAACGATTCGAGACTATTGTTGAAATCGGCCAGAATACTTAAAAGTGACCAGAAGACATGAGAAGACTTGCAACCATTCAGAGTCCTAAGAAAGACCATCAGATAATGCTGGTGTGAAAAACTCAAAAGAAATAATAATAATAATAATAATAATAATAATAATAATAATAATAATAATAATAATAAAGGATAAGTACCTTGACCTTACTAGGGAATTGAAAAAACTATGGAACATAACAATTATACCAATCGTGATTGGTGTATTGGTATATTTACCAAAGGATTATCAAAGGGTCTAGAGGACTTGGAAGTTGGAGGACGAGTGGATACTATCCAAACTACAACATTTTTGAGAACAGTCAGAATACTAAGAAGAGTCCTGAAGACTTGAGGAGAGTTGCTGTCATTCACACTTCAGTGAAAGACAATCAGCTGACGCTGATGTGAAAAACTCAAAGAGTAAATAATAGTAATAATAATAAACAAAAGGGAGAAGGCAGGAATCGAACAGCCAGGGAAGATAAATAAATCTTTGCAGTCTGTTTTTAAAAAAACATTGATTTTTCTTTACTTGTAAAATCTTTTGGTGAACAGTTGTACTTTGAACGAATACATTTTTATCCCCAAAATTATTTTCTGCTAAACTATTTTGAAATCACAAAATAGATTTGTTTAAATCTACCGCACTAAATTCTATATGGCTCAAGTGCGACTTTTCTTGATCGATGAAAATATACGTACCGGAAATAGTCTGAAAGCGTTATGTAAGAACAATTACCGTCCTCAATACAACCGGAAAAACATCAGGAGCTTAATCTTTATTAAGAAATGATTAGCCTTAGTGGAAACCAATCCTCAAAATACGGCAGTAAATATAAAACCCTAAAGGTGATACAGGAACAATTGAAGCTAGTTCAGGTTCTTAATTCAAGAAATAAGATATAAAAATAGTAATATAACGGGCTTTAACTAAGTTAAAAACTTAAGATTTTATCCATTCAATTATTTTCTTTTATCTTTTTTTGTGACCCGCTATTCATGAATAATCACCGCGACTGTTTTCGGTCACATCTGTGTCAGGCACGCAAATAATAAACAACCCCAACAATATACCACCCATATTAAAAACGTTGAATCAAAATATGACACAACGAGGGACCCAGGCAACATGCTTGAGTATCATGATCGGCAGGTGCTCTCCTGATAGCCAACATAGGAGATCCGATAGTCATCCTGCGAATGTTGGCTGTTTTTTTTTTTTCAGGTACACGGATCACGATTTAAGGAACCACTCCAATCAGAGACGCAAACACAAAACATGGACAAGGGAAGACAATCAACTAGCACTACCCTGCTATTTTAGGAGCCACGCTACACAAAGGAGTTATAGGAAAAGAATGATAAAGACCTGGTAAGAATGCGCTAGTTTTCAGTCAACAAGCCAAAGACTTGTTGACCAAGTCAGAACAATAATAATGAAAGGTTGGTTTTCTGACCTTGAAATATTAGAAATACACCAGAAAAAAAGTAATGAACGAGACAGTAATACAATATCAGACCTACCAAGTGTGGTCCTATGCTAGTCACGGAGCCCTATGTGGTGTGACTACTGGTCACAGTACTTGTTGTTGCTATTTTGTTTGTGACTACCACATTAGCTTCCATCTGTTTGCTTTGTCAAATCCTTCCGTGCCCACGCTGTATTTGAAAGATCCACAAGGTGGGGTTGACACAATTCAGCCGGATCTTCTTCTGATTGTCAGGTAATATGAATGGCTAGATTGTCTAGCAACTCAAAAAATAGAGAAAACCCATTGTTTAACAACAACAAAAATATTTTTTATTGAAAAACGTTCGTGAGACAATAAATAACGAACAAACAATCGTTGCTTTCCTGGCAAACAGAAGAAGAAAGAATATCGACAGAGGAAGAGTAACGATGAGGTAAGGTTAGAGTGACACTAACGTCTCTAGAGTCTGGGACTTTGAGTTTTTGTAACGTCTGACGGTTGTTCGAAGTGCCTCGAGTCTAGAATAGAAGACATGCTTCTTTGGCAGTCTTGAGTTTCCTCTTGATCCCTTTTCTCGTCTTCTCTGAGGGTTTGCTTTCTTATCCCATTTTTTATAGATCAATATCTGGACTAAAAATGGTTTCTGATTGGTCGTCCAATAAGAGACACTTAGTAATCATATTCCCATTGGGCAGCCAATCCTAGTTCAGGATTATATCTTACAGGTATAGGGAAAAACCTTTTTAGATGCTTTGATTATTGTGAATAGGTTTAGAGCAATGGGGTTCAACAAAAAATTCTCAGCCTCACCTGACTGGATGAGCCATGCCAAGGTCACATTTATTTAGGATGGAGCAAAATTAAATCTCCCTTTTAACATTGACCTTCAAGATAAGAACTAGACAAATGTTTTACGAAATGACCTGTTTCATCATTGTGATTGATGAAGTTAGTTGACAACCGAAAAATTAAATAAATTTGTTAACCTTTAAAATCAAAAACAATTGTCTCGCACTTAACTGACCTTGAAAATCAGAAACAATTGTCTCACACTTAACTGACTTTTAAGAACGATCAACTAGCTTTTTAGGTCAATATAAGCCTCGAATAAAAAGATACTTATGTTTAGGATTTATATATATATATGTATATATTAATTTTCATATATTTCATAAATTCTAATTTTTACATATTACTTAAGTACTTAAACGCACGTCGTGTCACACAAGTATTAACAAACAAACAAAAATTCGGAAAATATAAAAGTCATACAGCCAAACAACACAGAGCAAACACTAATAGAAGAACAAAATAGAAAATTTACAGATAATTATGAACGAGGGAAAGGATACCTTACCATCACTAAGAAACATAGAATGGAGAACATTTAAGACGGAAATGGAAAAAATAAATCAAGTACAACTTTATATATCATCGAATAATATAACCGAATTAAATGAACTAATCTACGCAGGGGGAAATTAGTTTGTGAGAAAATTGGGATCCCCTTAAAAATCACGAAGAAAAAAATCTACGAAAACATGCCAAAATGATAAAACAAAGGAAAGACGCTGGAGAATGTTGAGATAAAAAGGAAAAGGCAACACAAGAAAAACTAACAATACACCTCGAGGTAATAAACCAGAAATACTGGTGAATGAAGGAAGATTAAGGAGATATAGACAAAGGATAAAACAATACAGATAAAACAGGACATTCCTAAACAGTGAAAGAAAATTCTACCAACAACAGGGAGGAGATGACATGAAAACATACCAACAACCGGATGCAAGAGAAAGCAAAAGATTTTGGACTGAAATATGGCAACCGAGAAAACATAACATAAAAATCAAATAGATAAATAATATGAAAAAAGAATTAGAAGGGCTCGAAGAAGGCCTGAAATCGGAAATACACATCGATTTACTCAAAACGACAGTAAAACAATCAAATAGGAAAATGCCTGGCCATGATGGAATACATAGATTCTGGTTCAAGAAATTCACCTCTATTCAGGACAGACTAGCACAAGAAATGAACAGATGCCTACGAGGAGCACACGTACCCGAATGGATGACCAAATGAAAATACTGCATTGATCCAAAAGGACCCACTCAAGGGAAGCGCCCCAAACATTTACAGACCCATAATCTGGCTTCCGAGGGTGTGAAAAATATTGACAGCATAAATAAGGAAAGAGCTTCATTACTCACTAACAACTGAACTCACAGAAAGGGTGCCTAAAGGACCCTGGGTCACAAGAGAGTTTCTTTACATAGATCAGCACATCTTAAATCAAAGCAAAACCAGACGGAAAAATCTAGCTATGGCCTGGGTTGATTACAAAAAGGTATATGATATGATTCCACAAAGCTGTATAATAAACTGCCTTAACATGTACAAAATATTACATGAAGTCATGAAGTTTATCGAGAAAACCATGAAAACCTGGAAAATGGAATTGACAGCAGGAGGAAGAAGATTAACTGAAGCAAAGGTACAAAGAGTTATATTTCAAGGAGATGCACTATTACCGTTACTATTCTTAATTGCGATGATGCCACTTCAGCCCACACTCAGAAAATTCACAGCCAGATACAAACTTAGTAAATCAGAAGAAAAGATCAATCATCTAATGTACATGGATGACATCAAACTGTTTGCAAAAAATGAAAAAGAATTAGAAACTCTAATAAATTCAGTGTGAATATACAGTCAGTACATAGGGATGAAATTTGGCATAGAAAAATGTACCATGCTAGTAACAAAAAGCTGCAAACGACAACTGACGGACGTAACTACCAAATCAAAACATGCTTAGAACGCTCGGATGACGTTGACAGACTATATGTATCAACAAAAGAGGGAGGAAGAGGACTCGCCAGCATTGAAGACAGCGTTGACGCATCGATACAACGACTCGAGGACTACATGGAAAAACACGAAGGAGGATTGATTACAGCCATCAGAAACGATACTGACAACACGATGGACAACAGAATGTCAACTAAGAAACAAAAATAGGAAGAAAAACCACTCTATGGACGTTTTAAACGACTAATAAACAACATCTTACACGAGATAACTTGGAAGTGATTAAGAAAAGGAAACCTTCAGAAAGAAACATAATCTGTCATAATAGCAGAACAAAACAACGCCATAAAGTCCTATCATATCAAAGCGGCAATAGATAAGGCTAAACAAAATAGCAAATGTAGGTTATGTAGGGATAGAGACAAAACGATCAATCACATAATAAGCGAATGTAGCATATTAGCACAGAAGTAGTATAAGACTAGACACGACTGAGTGGGCAAGGTGATCCACAGGGAGATGTGCAAGAAACTTAAATTTGACCATCGGAACAAATGGTATATGCACAACCCAGAATCTGTCCTGGGGAATGACATACAAACTCCTAAATGACTTTGATATACAAACGGATCACCTAATCTCGGCCAGAAGACCAGACCTTATATTAATTGACAAAAAAAGAGAACTTGCAAAATTTTGGACTTTGCTATCTCGGCTGACCACAGAATAAAACTAAAGGAAAGTGAAAAGAAGGATAATTACCTTGACATTGCTAGGGAATTGAAAAAATTATGCAACATGAAGTTGACAATTATAACAATCGTGTTTGGTGCTTTTGGTACAACTAGCAAAGATTATTAAAGGGTCTGGAGGACTAGGAGGTAGGAGGGCAGTGGAGACCACCCAAACTACAACATTATTAAGAACGATCAGAATACTGAGAAGAGTCCTGGAGATATGAGGTGACTTACTGTCATTCAAACTCCAGTGAAAGTCCATCAGCTAAAACCGATGTAAAAAAAACTGTCAAGGGATGAATAATAATAAAGAAGGAAAACTACAAAAATACCGAGACAAGAAAAAACAGGACGTTCCAAAACAACGATAAAAAAATTCTATCAACAATTGGGGGAGAATTGGCGAAGCCATATAAACAACCGGATGCGAGAGATGCAAGAAGAATTTGGAGCAAAATATGGAAACGTAAAGAAAGCCGAATGAATGAACACCATGGAAACAGAGTTGCCAATGCTCGAAGAAGGATCTCAGATGAACATACACCCCGGCGGGCTCAAAGCAACTCTTAAAAAGATAGCAAACTGGAAAACTCCTGGCGTTGATGGCATACACGGGTTTGGGTTTTAAAAATTCACCTCCATACACGACAGACTTGCAACCAAAATGAATAAATACATATAGAAAATTGAGATACCCGAATGGATGACTAAAGGGAAGACCACTATTATCCAAAAAGACCCTTCAAAATATCTGTCCCAAGCAACTATAGACCTATATCTTGCCAACTGGTGATGTGGAAAATACTAATGGCACAAATTAGAGAGATCTACTACTTATTGATAAGCCTCGGAATCTTCCCCGACAAATAAAAAGGATGCCGCAAGAGAACCAGAGGCACAAAGGAACTACTATATATAGATCAACACATCCTCAACGAAAGTAAAACGGGACGGAAAAATCTAGCTTTTGCCTAGATTGACTACAAAAAAGCTTACGATATAGTCCCCGAAACCTGGATACTACAGTGTCTCAAAACGTATAAAGTACCTGACCAAGTCGTACAGCATGTCGAGAAAACATTGTAAACCTGGAGATTGGAATCGACAGCAGAAGGAAAAATCTAGCAGAGGTAAGGATCGAAATATATTCCAGGGAGATAGACAATCACCATTACTATTTATGATAGCCATGATGCCACTCAAGCACATCCTTAGGAAATGCACTGTAGGAAAAGATCAACCCCATAATTTACATGGACGACATCAAACTCTTTGCTAAAAACAAAAAAGAATTGGAAACCCTTACACAGACTGTCAGATTATACAGTCAAAATATAGGAGTGGAATTTGGCATAGATTAATACGCCCTACTAGTAATGAAAAGTGGCAAACGACACATGACAGAAAGAGTCGAACTACTAAATCAAGTAGATATCAGATAGCTTGGAGAAAAGGAAACCTACAAATACTTATAGATATTGGAAGCTGACACCATCAAACAAGCGGAAATGAAAGAAAAAATCTAAAAAGGGTATCTCAGAAGAGCCAGAAAATTGCTCGAGACAAAACACTTCAGCAGGAACCTTGTCAAAGAGATAAACACCAGGGCTGTCCAACTTGTAAGATACTTGGGACCATTCTTGAAATGGACCAGAGAATAACTTAAACAAATGAACCAGAGAACAATAAAACTAATGACTACACATAATGCCTCGCATCCCGGAGATGTGTGTCAAGAAACGAGGGAGGAAGAGGACTTTCCAGCATTGAAGACAACGTTGACAGATCGATACAACGATTCGAAGACTACATAGAAAAGCGGGGAGGAGGACTGATTACAGCCACCAAAAACAATGCTAACGACACTTGGACCAGCTGAACGATAATAACTAGAAAACAAAAATGAGAAGAAAAACAACTCTATGGACATTTTAAGCGACTAACTAGCGACATCTTACAGGAGAAAACATGTACGTGGCTAAGAAAAGGAAATCTTAAGAGAAAAACAAAATCTCTTGTAATAGCAGCACGAAACATTGTCATGAGGACTAACCATGTCAAAGCGAGAAAAGATAAGACGCAAAAAACTACAGATGTTGGTTAAGTGGTGAAAGAGACGAAACGATCAATCACATAAGCGAATGCAGCAAATTAGCACAGAAAGAGTATAAGACAGGGTACGACTGGGTGGACAAGGTAACCCACGAGAGATTGTGCAGGAAATTGAAGGTTGGTCATTCGAGCAAATAGTATATGCACAACCCAGAATCTGAGCTGAAGAATAAGACGCACAAACTTCTCTGGAATTTTGAGATACAAACCAATCTCTAAATCTCAGCCAAACGACCAGATATTATAATAATCAACAAAAAAGAGGGAAATTGCAAGATTATTGACTTTGCTGTCCCGGCAGACAACGGAGCATAATTGAAAGAATGTGAAAAGAGGGATAAGTACCTTGACCTGGCCAGAGAATTGAAAAAAGTATTTAACATGAAAGTGACGATTATACCAATTGCAATTGGTGCTCTTGGTACAGACACTAAAGGATTGTTACAAGGACTGGAGGACTTGGAAATAACGGGACGGGTGAGGACCGTTCAAACTACAGCATTGTTGAGATTGATCAGAATACTAAGAAGAGTCCTGGAGACTTGAGGAGGATTGCTGTCACTCAAACTCCAACAGGAAACCATCAGCTAACGCTGATGTGAAAACCTCTTATAATAATAAACGCCAAAAGGATAAACTAAGTTAAAACAAAAATAGATAAGACACAACAAAATAGCTTATGTAAGGTAAGCGGTGATAGACACGAAACGATCAATCACGTAATAAGTGAATGCAGCAAATTAGCGCAAAAACATTATAAGGCTAGTCACGACTGGGTGGGCAAGGTGATCCACCAGGAGTTGTGCAAGAAATTGAAATTTGACCTTACGAACAAATGGTATATGCACAACCCGGAATTCGTGCGAGAGAATGAGACTCTCAAACTTTTCTGGGATTTTGAGATACAAACAGACCACTTAATCTCGTCCAGACGACCAGACCGAGAGATAATCAAGAAAAAAGAGAACTTACAGAGTAGTGAACTTTACTGTCCCGGCTGACCACTAAGGGGAGTTAAAAAAGACGAAAAGAAAGATAAATTCGTGGATCTTCCAACAGGGATGAAAAAAGCTATGGAATATGAAAGTGACTGTAATACTAATAATACTTGGTGCACTTGGAACAATCCCTAATTGATTGACAAAAAGGAATGGAAGCCTTGGAAATAAGAGGACAGGTAGAGACTATCCAGACTCCAGCATGATTAACACCGGCCAGAATGCTGAAAAAAGTCTTAGAAACCTGAGGAGACGTGCTGTCACTTAATATCCAGTAAAAAACTATCAGTTTACACTAACGTAGAAAACCCTCAAAGCAATAATAATAATAATAATAATAATAATAATAATAATAATAATAATAGAATGACATTAATTATATAGACTGATGAACAAAAGAATTAGAGTTATAAGTGCCCTGAAGTATTTCATACTTCCCGTCTTTTGAAATTAAATGCAGCCGGTTAAAGTATTTCAATGATGTTATACGGTCAGTATCCGATTTTCTTAAAGTGGATAAATAAGATGACAAAAGGTATGACAAGGTCTTCCTTTAAAAGGTGATTCTATATTTATTGTTCTATCTTGTTAAGTACAGTTTCAGTGTCGACACTTTTTGAAAACATATATTAAAGAAAATCATCGTTTAATTCATTGTTCATTCCTTTCTTGGTAAATATAGCTTCAGTCTCGATCCTTTTTTTAAACAAACCTCGTATATGTGTTGTATCAGGAATTTCCTGGAGATATTGTAACATAACCCTAATGGATAATGGGAGACTCATCTTTATTAGAGTTGCTTACCAGTGAGACCGATTTTGAGGGATAAGCCCTCAGGAAACATAATTCTTTCGACATAGACCGGCTTTCTGAGGATATAGCTAATGTACGGAGCGGCTAATTAATTAGGTAATTGATGGATTGAGTAATTAAATTGGCGAATAATTAAGATTAATGGAATGAGATTTAAATGGCTTAAACTAGAAGTAATTTATCGAAGGAAAGAAATCCCATTGTGCGACACTGTGACATTAAGTCTCTTTTTATATTATTATTTGAGCCTTGTTAACACCAAAATAAGAAATCTGACTTAAGTCTATTTTACGCGTCAAGATTCTGAGACAAAAATGAATCAAATGATTAAATGAAAAATAATAATATTTTAAAAGGGGGAGGTAATTATGATCTTGTTGAACAGTAAATTTCTATCAGATAATAACTAAAAATCGTGCATTTAGTTTTAAGGCTGATATCTACTGATCGTCTCGAAGGAAGCGTAAATGAAGAGACAAAAAAAATTGAATATGTCTACTCTTAGATTTCACGGTTCCAGCAAATTCCAAACTTAAAAGAGAATTTCCTGAAGCGTAGTAGCTAATCTACAGGACTAAGACATCGTAGAAAGCTAGTTGAACTCCTATCCGTTATTACGATTACTTTCAAACTAATGCTGTCGCGCAATAACGTTTACTTTCAGGTTAGTACTCTTGGGAAAGGTATGTACTATATCATTGCCCAGCTTCGGGAGAAATAGTAACACTACTGTTCTTCTACAAGAGTTGCTTCAGCATCAAATAACCTTCGAAGGTTGATATTATAATAAACACGAAGGTCCAAGCAATACTATTAATAGTTGGTGCGCTCTGAACAATCAGAAAAAAAAAAAAACTAAAAAAGAAAACGAGGGAATTGGAAATCCGAGAAAGAAGTAAGACTGTTAAGATTACGTACTGTGTTGTGGGCAACTTGAAGAAATTTGGCGGAGACAAAGACGATATGAAGAGACGATAACGAAATAATGTTGTCTATATATAATTTTCATTTACGTATACACAGAAAAAAACATTTCCATTCGTTTGAAATATGGAATTATTGAGTCCCAGTCACTTAAGATGAAGATACATTTTGGTCCTTGGTTCTTCGTCATTTTTCTCCAGTTCCTTGGTATTCTTTGACAGCCCTGTTTTCTTCAAAAGTGGAACTTGATCCTTTAGCCTATACTTGTTACCAATCTACCTAAGTAATCTGCGATTTCCCCTTCAACCAATTGTTCATGCTATTAATACAGGACGTGTTCAAAAAGTATCAAGGCTGAAATTATATTTACCCAAAAAATGTTAAATGAAATAAACTTAAATATTTCTTACTTTGGCACTCAACAAACTTATTCTGGTGAGATTGATGTATGTTAAAGAATCACTTAAATATTTTTGTTATGATTTGAAACTGTACTGTTGTATTTCTTTCAATCTCATCCAAATTTTCAAATTGCTTAACAGTATTAAAATGGATGTTCACTTTAGAAAATAAGAAACTTGCATGGAGTTAGTTTTTTGAATAAACTTATAGTAATGGTTCATTCGGTGCAAGCACCCTTGGAAATGGTTTTCTAAGTTTTGGTGAAGAATATAGAGAATCC
Organism: Sepioteuthis lessoniana; assembly: GCA_963585895.1. NCBI lineage: Eukaryota > Metazoa > Mollusca > Cephalopoda > Myopsida > Loliginidae > Sepioteuthis > Sepioteuthis lessoniana. The sequence continues at coordinate 36,726,187 of OY757913.1, forward strand.
AGGTATTTGTGAAACATTGAAAACTGATGAATAGCATAGACTTGAAAGAATATTTGAACTTGTAATTGGGTGATTTCGTTGACTCTTTTGAATGAAATATAGAAAATACGAATGTTAAATGAGAAGGATGAGCATTGATTTCGAATCAGTTTTCTGTAATGTGTCATTTACAAGCCTGAACGAAAATTTAGGAGTTCTGTATTTATCTAAGTTTGGGACTTAATATATTCTTTCACAAAATAAGACAGGTATTTGCGATTAAAAATAGCAAGAATACAAAATTATTGAAAGGTTTTTATCTCCTAAATTTTAGGGCGGGATGTAGAACACGCTAATAGTATCCCTTGTAGACGTATAAGACGCCCCCCAAAGAGTAATATTTTGGATGTGACACTAAACTGCATGGTGAAGCACTGCTTCTGGAGATATGAGGAGTGTGGAGTAGCCTTGCATTGCTATTACTCCCGGATTCCATCTAATTCGGAGAAGTAGTACCTATTAGGAGACACATTTATGAATAAAATTGATCTGTTTAAAGTTATACACATTGGATACGTATATTTCATGTCATATAACTGTTACTGGGTCGTATAAAGAATAGTTACTTTATGCTCTAATAAGTATTATTATAAGTTACTTGAAACTATGTGAAAACAGACGACTCTCATTCGACAGAAATAATTACTTTAAACCATATAATTGTTGGTATTATATTGGAATACTTCAAAACAAAAAATTGAGGGGAAAGTCCTCATAGTGTAAAGATTAATGTACTGGACTGTGACATCTTATTAAACGACATCCAACTCCAGTCTAACTATTACATTTACTTTTGGACCAATACGATTAGGAAAAGTATGAATCCCTTTATTCTTCCCAGCCTCGGCAATGGTTTAAATAGCATCAGAACTGTTCTGCTACAATGATGCCTTTGGCATAAATAACCCACCAAGGTTGATATGCCATTCAACAAAGATATAGAACCAAACAATAAAACATTGTACAAATTATTTCTTTTACATAAGACTACTTGATATCATATAACTGCGCAAAAAGCTCTTTAGAACCAACTGCAAAAATATAAATATGAACGAAAAATGAACTTTATTCTCTAACCTCAAGGCATAAAATAATCCTAGAAAGGTTGATATGCAGTTAAAGTCAATCAATAAATTAATCTACTAAAATATTAACCACCGGAAAAATATTTGTTCAGTATTTAAAACTATTCCCAATCATAAATCGATGGAAACACGACAGCGTCTGTGCTGAATGATATACGAGAAGATAAAAGGTTTTTGAACAAGAAATTCAACTTATAATCTAGCTACATGATAAAACTTACCCATATGTTACGTGGAGTCCTGGGAGTGAAATATGAAGTTCTTTCGCATACCAAGAGTATCACTTGTTTCAGCAGTTCCAACATTGTCAACACATCAAAATGCTTTTCAGTGACTTCAGTCAATCAAAACCAGAGTTCATAATTTAACTATAAAACGGTTTAAATATATAAAGTCGGTAACAGTGCTTTAAAATTTGGATAATGTTATTAAGAATTCGTATCAAACATCTACTTCAATTTTATAGATGTCTTTAGATCGTCAAAATAATGCATTCTCACGAGATGAACTGCTCAACTAAGTAAATTATAACGATATCAGAATCGAGAGTTTAGAAAAAACAATGAAAGAAATTTGCAAAATTCTCCCTTTAAAATAAAAGCTAGATTTCTTCTGAAATCCAAGAAAAATCGATACAATTTTTAAATGTAATAACTCCGCTGCGAAAATGATTAAATTAAAATTTTATTTACATTTGTATGTAATCGTGAATCATCAAAAACAATACATGATAGCGATATATTTTTTAACAATATACTGAAAATATATTCACTTAAAGAATAAAACAATTTTCCATCCGATTTGCGATTGAATGATATTCCTCTGGGATCTGATATTATTTTTAGTGGTCCAAATTATCGATATAACTGAGATGATTATAACATTCAAATAGCAACATCAATGGACTACTCTTATAAATAGAACTAAACAGTGGTAAGATAAAAGTTAGAAGCGCGAATTTCTGGGCAAGAAATCAGAACGTAATAGTTTACCAAAGGAAATCTTATAAGATAATTCACTGTTGAGTAATTGCTTGGTTCGTTTTATTTAATTTATTTTATGTATTGTTAACATGTTCTGATGTACTTTAAATATATAGACTGAATATATAGACTGAATATCAAATGATAAATTATTAAACTGGTGAATTTAACATCTAAAAATTATCTTTTTTAAAAAATAAGCCTGTCTTATTGTTGGGGTATCTACCCTATAGATGGACTCGCCTTCGTGTAACATATACCAGCTAAGATCTCTTCTGCGCAGTCTCAGCGAGTCGTCAAAGGCACCTCTGGTGGTGTAACGGTTAGCAAGATAAACTAGCGAACCTACACGAGTGAGTTCGAGTCTCATTGGGTGCCCCATCAAAGCAAAGAGCTTTGTAAATTACCTCAGCGAGTCGTCACCAAGAACGGTAATATTCATAATTGTGTTAAGCTGAGGAGGGGTTTCTCCCAGCTACCGTTTATGTATGTACTATTTTCTTTCGATATATTTCTTCTCACTCATTTCCGGGTCGTTTTATCATTTGAAGCTCCCCTTGACCATAAAACTTATGCTCATGAAAATCCCCAAATAAATGTCAGTTTTGAACCAGTTAACCGAATCTTGTCAGCAATGCTGGGTTAGTGATGCGTGTAACTATTCATTCCTCATACCAGAAAAATATTGCAAGAAGAATTAACAACTAATCTTTTATGTTTAAAGACATCTGGTCCAATCTTTCGATATCTTCAAGATATTTTCCACTGAATCCTGCAACTGAATTTCAATATCTTTGTCAAAATATTCGTAAAGTATTTCATCAATACTTTAATTGAAAATCAACGACACACTAAATCAATAACACATGCGTCAATCAATTATTAGTCAAAATCAATGTATCATTTAGAAAGCAATTCCATGAATGAGTTTTGTCGTTGTTAATTAGTGAACGCTTCGATTAATCAATCTAAAAGAAATCAATAACTAATGAGAAGGCGATCAAATAAAAAAATAATAATGTGAATTTTTGTCAACCGCAGATTGACTAGGATTGATCGATTTGGGCTATTACCAAAAATGCTAAAACAATAACGCCCCATTCGTTTCAGAGAACGTTTCAATCGACAAATTCGGCTCATTACCTAAATGAAAGTCTTTTACTGAAGGCATGCGTATATAAGACGCAAGTATAAGTCAATACATATATATATAACAAAATTGATTTGACAAAAAAAAAAAGAATCATTTTAAGAACTTCTTTTTACTTTTCTTAATTCGTTTCGAACTTGTGACATCGTAAGAGGAAAGGTTTTTGTGAAGATTTTGAAATTATTTATAAAAGTTAATATACTACATGAGAAGCAATTAAAAATGAACTACTAACGCTACATATTCATTCGTTGAATAAAATTTACTGACCGTTTTATAATCTCTGTGTATGCTCACCACCAGCTGAATATGAGATCTACATGTGGCAGTTATTTGATAGGCATGGATTGGACACGTTCTAAACATTTGATTTAGACTTTTGTTTATTCAGATATATGCGTGGCAACCAACCATCCCATTTTATTTCAAAGCGGAGCTTGAGGATATTTTAGTTTGATGTTAAAGCCATTTAGAATCAATGTTTGAAGACATTTTAGCGATTTATCTTCGTGAATTTCTATTATCGTTGCAATATTATCCAATACATTTTTCTTCAATTCTTGCTTTGATGATGGATGTCGAATCTCTGTTGAACTTGTCGCCGTTTAAACTTAAATGTATATATACAAATATATATATATATATATATATATATATATATATATATATATGTATGTGTGTGTGTGTGTGTGTATGTGTGTGTGTGTGTGAGACCGGATAAATTGATAAAGCGATGAATATATATCTTTTTCTCTCTCTCTCTACATACATACATACATATATATATATATATATCGAAAGAGAGAAAAATAGAGAAAGAGAGAGAATGAGAAAGAGAGAGAAAGGGAGAGATACTTGTGATGCAACAGTTCGCGTGCAAGGCAAGAAAATCATTCTCAGTTCAATGCGACTGGGTTTCTCGTGTTTCTGGCTTAATAAGTTGAATAAAAAATGTACTCTCTCTCTCTCTCTCTCTTTCCCTCTGTTTCTTTCTCTCTCACTTTCTGCCTTTCTCTCTCTCTCTCTCTCTCTCTCTCTATATATATATATATATATATATATATATATATATATATATATATATATATATATAATCTAGCTTGTTTATTTAAACTAACTTGATGAAAGGTGTAAAAGTTTATTCACTTATGATCTCCTATGCAGAGATAAATTCATATACATCACGTTTATATATTGGTACTTATTTTTACACACTATTTATTAAATTTATTCGTGAATTTCCTTGGTTATTTTCAAACTACATATGATAATGTAAACTTTGTGTACCATAAAAATTCTCAACAGCATTAGTAGAAATTTTTAAAAGATTTGTATTCCTTACTCAAAGAATTACTTCATGTTTTTTTTCTCTCTCGTGTTTGACACCTCAACAATGTACATCGAAATAAATGTTTAACTTCTGTATCACAAACCGATCATATTTTTTAAGTATTAACTAGACAACTCTATCCACTATGCTACTTCTTTATTAGTATTTCATCCTTTGCATTGCCTTTCATTTTAATGTATTGTTAATACGTTATGATAACCTTTCAAAAAATAGTGTATTGAATAACAGGTATCTAAACTGGTAAATTGAATATCTAAAATAAAATAAAATAGAATAAAATAAAAACATCACTGTTTTATTCTCATTAAACCAACAAACAAATGACACAGTTTTTACCCAACTTATCTTAGTTCAACCTAAGAGTTAACATAACAAGAGTTGCAGCAATCTGGCAAGTGATGAAGGACGACCATGAAAATAATCTTAAATACTGGCCCGAAGAATAGCTCACTTTTGCTTTTGGGAAGTATGGAACTGTTCTCAATGAAATACGATTATTTACGTCACTAATTGACAAGGATATATAAATTTTAATAAACAGGGCCCTTTTAACGGTGATTTTATATTTGATATGATTTTTATTTAATTTTCAAGGCGTGACGAATGGCCAGTCGAGATTTAAAGAGACATCTTGGAGGATCTATGCAACTTAGGATTTTTAATTCTGACATTGTTAATCTCAAATTTACCGCCCATATGAATTCAAGATTTATGTGTTTCCGTTTTATTGAGAACCTCCCAAAACATGTCTTCAACAGATTTTCAGACAAGATATAAGTTTTATTACCAAGATTTTAACTTCGCTTCGCTCATCCTTGAAAACCTTCCTAATCATATGAATACTTTCTGCCGAGAAATATTCAAATTACAAGCAACTATTGGTTTACATTTACTGTAAATCCAATAGAAAAACAGTAAACAACTTCTCCGACTGCGTTACCTCACGAGAGAGCGTATGATCACTTATGCTCAGTAAACATGGTCTAATTAATCTGTCAAGTTATATCAAAGAAGTATAACCGGTTCTTGAGATATAAAAATGGCTATAGATAGATCCCATCAATTCCTACTCATATTGTCCTTCCAATTTAGTAAATGAACACTTTTCCAGTATCAACTAGGCATGTTTATGTTTGTGACTAAGACAGAGGGAGAGAGAGAAAGAGAGGGAGAGAGTGAAACAACATATACATAATTGTGGTAGATGGTTACTAATTTCATTTATATTAAAATCTGGTCAATGAAAATGTGATAAGATGTTTTTAAAAATACGTAGGATTGTTGGATGACTTCGACATTAAATAACCAACGAAGGTTAACATGCCATTAAGCAAAGAAATCAAACTATAAACAAAAGGCTTTTTTCATATTATATAACACTGAAATTTTTTAGGGTCAGATTTGATGGAAAAATTGCCAATTAAATAACAAAAAAAATAGTTACTGTTAGTTTCTTACTCCACCATTTCTGTTTTGTAAATACCTCAAATATCAATTATCTTCTAGATTTGCCCTAAATCATTACATAAAATAATAATTCTCCATATAATATCTCTAGTCGGTCGGATTTTCAATATATGTCTATATTATTGCAAAAATAACTCATGGCAATCATTACACTATTTGCTCTAATAGATCCTTAAATAAAATAAAAACTATAAAATGAAATCACCATTCTGTTTTTAACGTTTTTAATAACTCTTCACGATCGACAATACCTGTCTTACAAATTTTCAACATAGATTGCCCATTATCAGAATGAAATCGTTTTTTCTTTTTTCACTTTTCCTGTCGTTTGCTTAATCAAATATTTTAAATTTGGTCCAAATAAACGTTCAATAAGAAAATCAAGCAGAAATTTAAATCTATAATCCAATAGGTTAGTCGGTCGTCATTCCGATCAATCAATCAAAATGTCAGATAGCCACTTAATCTGAGGGTCAGCAGGCCATCACGTTGTTCAGTTCGTCAATAAATCTGAAATTCTCTACATTTAGATCAATGGGTCAAGTAATGCACTCAGTCTTAGAAACCAGCAAAGCTATAAACGATAATCGATATTGTTCAATAGATAAATCAATACTCCCTGCTGGTGATGATATTTACTCTCATGACTAGTAAAGACGCTCCCTGTTCTGAGTAAAAGAATTGATATAGTTCTTCGCATCTCCCGGAAGAGGAAGATCGCTTTTGACGCTTGATAAAATCGTTAACGCTTCTTTTGCCAAACTATCGCAACGTTTTATAATTGCCTAGTGTAAAAATGACGATAAGAAAGCTGAGCAGAGTACAGTTCAAGGCTAACACTGTAGAGAAAATTGGTATCGGTTGAACTCACTTTAACACTTTGTCATTTTAGATAGCAAAAACTCTACGTCATTTCAAGTTGACTAGAACCTCAATATAACATCTCATTAAATAGTAGATCATTACCTTAAATGACAACTGTACAAAATGTCTCTATTCTCCCAGTGAAAATCCCTTTTGGTTTTTAAATACATTTCTACCATAAATTCCAATAGATTTCTGTTGCTAAAAAAGATAATCATATTAATAATAGATCAATATATATATATATATATATATATATATATATATATATATATATATATATATATATATATATATATATATATATATATATATCCTATAATCAATTAATATGATATATCTTATCCTATAATTATATTCTATAATATATATATATATATATATATATATATAATGATAGATAGATAGATAGATATCCATACATATAATTATATATATATCCTTATATAGCGATTTGATAGCCATCGTAACAACTTCCCAGAGCACATAACATCGGCTCCAAGAAACCTGGATAGGAGGATAGTGGAAAATACCCGAAAACTCACCACAGTATGTTAGCCCTATGTCAATGGACTAACCGAAAGGATCCAAAAGATATGTAGTCCATATGACATCCGGACATTATTCACAAGCGGTTCAACTCTCCGGAGATATCTCTAACGAGTCAAGCCATCAACGAAATTCGACATGATCAAGAACTGTGTTTACTCTATCCCTTGCAGTTATGGTAAAATGTACAAAGGTAAGACAGTTCCTCCACTAAAAGTAAGGCTAGAAGAACATTGGAAGAAGAACATCGGAAGAAGAACAATCCTGACTGCAGGTGAGTAACAATACAGGAATACTTAACACTTGTACCCGGTTATGGCTAATAGAATCAGAACAGGCGATCCCCCGTGGATTCGATAAAGAACTTAGTTCGAAGTTCTGTGAAGGTTCCTGAGTTTGACAAACACCTGAAGAAGGCCGGAGGACATATCGACTGAAACGTTGTGGAAATAACAATAAAGATAAAGACAAAACCCTTAATGATAAAAAGCATCAAGCTTCGTCTCAGAAATTTAGACAACTTATATATTCATGTATATATATATATATATATATATATATATATATATATATATATATATATATATATATATATATATCCTTATGGACACATACGCACACATATGTATATACATATTTCCTTGATAATCTACTAATCAAAATTATATATATATATATATATATATATATATATATATATATATATATATATAAGTGATTGCCATAAGCCAGTGCAACTGTTACTTTGAGAAAATACCCATTATATGCTTGATTATTATTCTGTCGTAATACCCAATTATTAAAATGCATAGAAATTCTAGCAAAAGAATCATTGGTCATATTAGTTATTTGGTTTTAGGGCATGTCAACCCTTGTGCGATTATTTAACAGTTATGATCACATATTATGCTCATAACAAAAAGTATTTTAACATTCATTTTAAAAAGATAAGTAATACATCATCTGAGACTGTTTTTTTTTTCTAATATATGAGACCATTACAGGCACTATCAATCCAAGTCTGACTTAAACTCTGAGTAATGGAAACAAATGGTAACTCCACAGTACCCAACACACAAAATATAGATTCTCACCACGAGATAATGGGAGTCATACATAGAACACCATTAATCAGTAATTAATGCAAACATTACTTCGGTTTCTTGTTCGGTTTCTTTGTTTAATGGCATATCAACCTTTGTAGGTTATTAATGCCAAAGCCATTGTCCTAGAAGAACAGTAGTGGTACTATTTAACCCATAGCTGGGAGGATAAGGGAGTTCATACCTTTCCCAAGGGTATTTTTCCGAAAGTGAACGTAATAGCGCCGCTGGGGTACGAACTCGCATACTACGATTCTGCAGTCCATCGCTTTAACCATTACACCACCATTATACAATTATAACAGGTTTGGTTTGGCTTCTTTATTTAATAGTATATCCTTATTAAGACCCAAACGTACACTATAAGCAAATCAGTTGACTTGTAGTTCATGTAAATATGTACTATTGACGGAAAGAACACATCAAACCTTGCAAAACTGTTTTTCTGTACGCTTTTCTTCCGTAATTGTCACTCTTATAATATGGAATATCATTCTGGAATTTAGCATAAACGTTTTCTATAAAATATGCGGAAATGCAGAATGGTAAATATTTCCATTGACTGAAATCTAGAAAAATGTGCAGAATAGAGAATCGGTTTGGTATCATTTGGCGTGGGTAATAAGTCTTTTTTATTTCTTACTATCAGCTTTCGACCCCTAATGTTTAGCTTTCGACTCCACTACGCTTATCGACCTCTTTCTCATTCCCACTCTAGGCATTTATCGATCTCAGGGATAATCCGGTCAACCCCCAGGGATCAATATCAGCAATTTAGGTGATCACTCAGTTAGGGCATGATAAAAAAAAACTTTTGAAATATTTACTGTTATTGTCAATTTATTTTCCTTTTTTATATTTTTAAAATACAATCAACCGCTTTCGAACTAACGGCATCTCCTATTTTAGCAAGACAGATTTTCCACAAGATTTTTTTCGTAATCTAGGGAACTCAACGCACAAATCAAGCTCGCATTGAGGGTCATTATTTTTGAGATGTACAAATCAATGCCTAAATTGTCTCTTAAATGCCACTGATATCTGACATTTAATGTAGTTATTTACTTTTTTGTTCTCCATTAAAACATTTAAAGAATACTTTGAGCGGTAGGACTGAATCGAGAATGGGATTATTCAAACGGAACCACGTATCTGTCTCCCTCTCTTCCATGATAATTAAGATCTTTGGGTGTCTCAATTTTGAGCGCCGGAGAACAAATGTCAATATGCTAAAATCTTTTCATGAACAGTGTCTTGCAGTCATCATAGAAGTCTTTATTTATTTAATTTATTTTATTATTAGATTTAGATTTCATGTTCCCGCTTGTGTCAAATTAATGACGATAAAAAAAATTTAAATTAAAAAATAAAAAAAATATCTGAAATAAAAGCACTTATTAAAGTTCTTGCCTAGAGAATGCTTTTAAAATTCATCTTGAAATATGTGGATATACTAATCGGGTATTTCTTTTTAAAGCTTAAACAAAAGGGAAAAGTTATAACGACTCTAATTTTTTAAAAGCAGCTGATCTACATTATCTATTAAACGACTGCAGTTTGAAGGAAAATCCAAAATACTTTGTAAAAATTATCAGAAGTTGAAAAATAAATCTGCTTGATAGCAAGAATAAATTCCAAAGCTTAAAAGCCTAATTAAAATTTGAACTGAAACCTAACTTTCATAAGTTGCGATATTTATTTTAGTTGCATATTTCAATTTTTTATTTTGGAAATCTAATTTCTTATCTTTTCTCCAGAGGAGATTGAAAAATTATTCGCCGTGGAGCACTTTAGTTGCCCTCTTTCAAGGTTGACAGATATACGCTGAAGATTGCAAGATCTCTAAACTGCTGTCGATGTTACGGCTATGCACACGAATTTATTTAAAGTTCAGATTTTGAAATTAAAAAAATTAAGATGCAAACTCAATATTTTTATATGCATCTCTTACGTCGAGTTTGTAATTATTAACTTTTGCAATATAATCATTTTGGTATACCTGGTAATATATGCACTATAAACAACTTATTTTAAAACGCACTGTCGTATCATCAAACATTTGTATCTATCTATCTGCCTGTTGGTCTCCATAACGAGAGAAAGAAAGATAGAGAAAGATATATACAGACTGATAGACAGAGAGATAAACAGTTAGAAACTACGTGTCCTTTAATTGTATATATATATATATATATATATATATATATATATACATTTGTGTAAGTATGTATGTACGTATGTATAGCACCATAGTTGATAATATCACTGCATCAATATAACGTTTACATCAATCTATCTATCTATCTATTAGGAGAAAGAAAGAAAGATATTTACTTTTTCTTTCTTTGGACTAAAAGAATATATATATATATAAATATATATATATATATATAATTATATATATATAATTAAAGGACTCATTTTTCTTACTATCTATCTGTCTGTCTGTCTGTCTGTCTGTCTCTCTCTCTCTCTCTCTCTCTCTCTCTCTCTGTGTATATTGTTGAAGTTCTATTCAATGTAGGAATAAGTTTATTTTCTTTTATTTGAAGTAATGTGTAGTCGTCAATCTGGTATATTGGCATTGTTTTAAACTACCCATTACAACATTCGTATTTGTTTATACGCATTTAGTTTTGTTGTTTTTTCTCGTAATTTAATATTGTTTTTGTGGAGAGATATTCTGGTATTGAGAGCTTGCGTAGATACTATGTATACTTTTTTTTACATTTGTTACATTCGATTATGTAGACGTTTATTTTTAATTGCAGCTTGAATTTCTTATAATTAAACATTTTGTCGTTGGGTTTTCGAAAGTATAGGAGTTTCCTTTTGTAATCATATAACATAATCCACATCTTTTATTCGTGCATATTGGGATTCCATGTGTTGAATGTTCCGCAAATAGAGAATAGGTATTTTTAAAAAGATTTTTGGGTTGTCTCTGGCTTTTAATAAATGTTATTGCGTCTAGTCTTTCTTTGATTTTGTCATTGTTTTTAAGTTCTTCAAGATTTTTTTTTCATTATTTCTGTGAATAGTTCTTTTTTTTATTGAAGGTTTCATCGTATGCTAGAGGTTTTCGTTGTTATGCTTTTTGGTATTTTTCAGCAATTTGAATCCCTTATTTGTTAGTCTCGTTTAGCATCCTTTCTGGTTTATAATAGTGCGTAGCTCTTTAAGCCGATTTTATATTTGTGATTATGGTGTTTATATTTGTGATTATGGTGCGTATTCTACGTACTAGGGCGTAAGGGATGAATGCTATGCAGTTTTTAGGATGATGACTATTAAAGTGGAGGAATTCTTGGGTGTCTGGGTGTTTGTGGTAGATATCTGTGATGATTTCGCCATTTTCGTTTTAATGAGGTTGTCTAAAAATGGTATTTCTTTAAAGTTGTGTTCCAGAATGAATTTTATTTTAGGGTGTAGCTTTTGGAGTAAGTTGTGTAATTCGCTAATGTTTCCCCATGTGCATTTCTAGAATATGAAACAATCATGTAAATATCTTTTCCATGACCAAATGAATTCTCTTTTTTTTTTTGTATGCATTAACTTATATATAAATCAGCACATATCCATCACATTGATAGAAATATAGACAGGCGTGTGTTTTCATTGAATGTATTTTCCCTACCCCTCCACCACGAAAAGGATATGAAACAAGGTCAATTTTAAGCGGAGTACAGTTGGTTTTAATTCAGAATTTTCCTTCTCTTAAACATGTTACCGAACGAAAGCTAAAGAACCCAATCTGTCCTACTTTGTTTTTATTGTAAGGCCCACTGTAGAGCGTAAAAATGTTCGATAGTATTGTGATTTCTTTATTTATTGCGGCCTTCTACCACATTATGTGAGTCTTAACAAATAACTAAATGTTGTGTTTCAGATCTTTCTGGGTTTTGTTTCTTTTCTTCATAAAACATATACACACACATATAAGCACAATCGAAGATGAATAAATAGCCACGCATGCGCACATGGCTTGTTTGCCCATCTCCTTCAGCTAATAGAAATTGAGAAATCACGAATCGAGAAAGCTGACAGTACAAAATCATATTCCGAGTGCCGGGAGCAATATTCAAAGTGAATCTTAATTAAATTCTTTTCCTTCTGAACAAAAATGAACAAGGAAAAAGAATATTAAAGTGAAGTAAAACGCTTAAACATTCTAAATAGCATTTCAAAAAATTTAAAAACGTTGAAATAATGCATATTTTCATGCGTCAACATAGAGTAGAGATGTGTTTTTGAGTAAAAGTCGTTTACTAAGCAAAGATTGCACTTGAGTCTTTGTGTGTACTTAGTCGGATCTGATTATATATATATATATATATATATATATATATATATATATATATATGTGTGTGTGTGTGTGTGTGTGTGTGTGTGTGTGTGTGTGTGTGTGTGTGTGTGTGTGTGCATTGATTTCTTTCGCTTATATCACTCTATCTCTCTGTGTGTTTGTCTGTGTGTGTGATTAGCCTACAACCGAACAGCTCGACAGATTAATATAATCGGTACCTTACGATGCAATGTGACGATTTAGCGGTGCCCATCTCCTCTCAAAATTTTTACTGGGTAAAAATCTCTGGTCTAATCTGTTAGATGGGAAATTCCGGTTTGTACAAAGGCTTGAATTTGAAATGATTACAAAATATACCAGTTTCTTGCCAGATTTGATGTCAATGTACCCTATACCGTGAGAACAAACCGGCATCTCCACACACACACACACACACACACACACACACTCGCACACACACACACACTCTCGCACACACACACACACGTATGTATTTACGCAACAACTTCAACACGGAAGAATATGACTCGTTTTTCTTGTTCTAGACTGGTTGTATAACCAAGTCTAAGGAAACTAGCCTGTCCTTCTATTTCTTCAGAATTTGGAGAAATAAAAATATACCTTTCCCAAAATATTTGCTCAAAATGTTATTCATAATTGCTTTTCATCTTTTAGAACTTGGTAATTCAATCAAACGCCTCATCTGGAACCATGGAAACATTAGTTCTTGAAAATTTAAATACAATAATGAAAATGTATCACAAGAAACAATCGGTGGGTATAATTTAAATACAATAATGAAAATGTATCACAAGAAACAATCGGTGGGTATAATTCAGGCAATTCTTGTTTGACTCTTGTGTCATCTTAACAATGCATTTTCTTTTGTGACCTAGTCATGCAAATACTTTTCTTTTCCCAAGGAAAATTACGCAGTTAGCCATATGCATTCAAAATCACCATAAAACTAGATTTATTCTATTGAATCGAAATGATATCTACTGGTGATACATTCAGTTTTCATACTCTATTTACTAATTAACATGAGGTAAGTCTAGGTATTTCCAGACAGTTTCTTTCTCTTGGTCTTTCTATCGCCTTTTCTTTGTCTCCTCTCAAATGTACACGCACACACACACACACACACACACACACAAACTCATATATATATATATATATGTGTGTGTTTGTGTGTGTGTGTGTGTGTGTGTGTGTGTGTGTGTGTGTGTGTGTGTGTGTGTGTGTGTGTGTGTAAATTTGGTGGTACGTTTGTAGCATAATGTCGAAAAAAGCATTTATTTTAAACAACTTCTTATTTTTCAATATATTCTCCCTTCTTGTCAATGCACTTCACCCGTTATTTATTCATCAGTTACGTAGATTGAACATGATTTAGTCAAAATTCTAGACTGAAATCCAACTATTAACAGTGTCAAGGCACATATTTATCAATTGACTTTTGAATAGATAGATAGATAGATAGATAGATAGATAGATTTCGCTAAAGTTTTCAGTTATCCATTTTATTTCTTCTTAAGCATCATGACATGCCAGTGACAATTACTTTACACAAATCTGGTGATTGAATAGACATTACGGCTCAGGTCTAACATAATTTTGAAAAAAATTCTTATGATAAGGTGAGAAAAACTTATTTTAGGCTACATAGATTTACTAAAAACATAAACATAATTATCAACGGAAAATTCCAACAAAGAACTGAATATCACTGAATTCTATACACCCATCAAAAACCTTTTATAGTATTCTGGCCGTACTAAATTGATCTGTGTCTTACTTAATCATTTCGCCTTGAAGAATATGCCCTAGTGATCCGAAAAATGGAAATCGTGCAAAACCCGTTGAGTTAAGAGAATGTTTAAAATATCCTAACCTATTGATTTTATCTTCCTGTCGGTTTATTTGTACTGAGCATAACGTTGCGTTGTCATTCTGTAAAATGGCAGTTTCTATCGACCAAATTCGGAATATTTTGACGTAAAACGTTTCTGTTCACGTTTTCATGTTGTTGATAATAAGAACTGCAGTTAGTGCCTTGTCTTATTCTAAGGTGACATAATAGACAAAAATACCATATTCTATTAACTGCTACCCAAGATCTTACTGTGGTTAAGTTTTTCCTCATATATTACCTTTTTTTCATCAAGAAACCTTTGTTTTTTTTTCAACAACAAAAAAAAATACTTTTTCATTGGGCTTTGTCAGAGTTAATAACGATTATGCTCAATAAAATCACGTTTTATTGTAACAGGATACCTTTTATTTCTCCAAAATCAGCAAAATTACTTTTCAATGCACACACATAAACCCAATTGGAAATGCTAAGTTTCCATGCTGCTGAGTTTAGTCAAAAACAACAGCTGATAATATCAGTTTTACAAGTGATTCGACTAGAAATAAGAAAATCAATTTTAAAAATATGATAGAGAATATTTACTTTCTGTGTACTTATTTATACTATTTTTAAATTTGATTCCTCCCACTAAAGGAAATAAATGCGATTCTATTCATTTTAGATGGGACCAACTAAAAATTAAAAGTTGATTGGAGATAGTAGTCAAAATTAATGATTATAAGATCTGACTGAGCTTAGATTATGTGGTTTAAGGCATATCAACCCTTGATGCTTATTTAATCGCAAATCTTGTTTATATATATATATATATATATATATATATATATATATATATATATATATATATAATTTGCTAGTGAATAGTTCGTAGGTACCTTTATTTTTAATCGAATTACAGTTCATTTGTTTGCATGCAGTTAAATGGTTTTAAGTATTGTTATCTAATATTTATGATTCTCGTCTACATTATTCATTTGTTTGTACATAGTAAAATGAATACAAGTATTTTTATGATTTACTAATAAATTGATTTAGCATTAATCATTTTTTTGCTCAGTAGTTAAATGGTTTCAAGTATGATAAATGATTAAATGCTTCTATTCGATCCATAGATGAGAACCTAAAGGTACTACTACTCCGGGTCATAACTGACCTGGGAGTAATAGCAATGAACGTATACTCCATATTCTTCAAAGTTCCAGTACTGAAACATGATCATCAGATAGTTTAGTTTCATATCCAGATACTCGTTGTGGGGGGTGTTTTATCCCTCTGCAGAGCTCCAGCGGACGTATTCAACAGCTCCAGCGGACGTATTCAACAGCTCCAGCGGACGTATTCAACAGCCCCAGCTGACAAAGCAAGATCGTGACAATGAATAAGAGATTTTGGTTGGGCTTTTGTAAAACAATATCTTTGACTTGCTAGAACTGGTTTCTATGAGACAAAATAGTGCGAGTAATTTTTTTCAGCTTATTCTTGGTTATTGATTTTGTTATTTGTTATCGTAAATTGACATGAGTAATGTACGATAAAAAATGAACAATTAAACATTGAAAGATGAAAGAAAATACACGTCAAAATGTATATATCTAACATATCTAAGATTAAAATAGAAATCTGCGGAGGCTGAATTAGACAAGGTACAAAGCTCGAAGCATCTAGTAAGAATCTATTTCACCGGTAAAAGTCTGCAATCTTACCTCGTTGGCCACTATACTTCCAAATAATTAGTTATCACTATTCAAAAAGTGAAGCATTTTTACTTCATTACTTTAAGATTATCAAGAAACTATTAAAAAATAATTTAGATATCCTGCTGACCATTATTCACTGACGTTTCATCTAAAATTAAGAAAGATGATTACCAACCAGAAAAAATCATTCTTGAAGCAAAATATTGACCATCATGCCACAAGAAAAAGAACTGACTTTTACTAACAGAAAGCAGACAATTATGTCTTTGTCAAAAATTTAATCTTCATTGAAGGAAACAATGTCCACTTGGAGTATCAGGACTCTTGAAAGTTCGCCGTTTCCATTTGTGTTTGTTCAAGAAAGTCTCACTTGTCTAAACTAAACCATTGTTGATTGGAAGGAAGTTACTGATGTCAATAAAGACTCACATTTCTTCCAGAATGCCAAAGCGAAAATTTTCCAGATACTAGATAGTAATAAAAGATGCTTCAGAGGTGTATTCAGAGAAGAGTGCCCTCGACTAACAAGAAAGTGTATGCTGTGGTATAAGGGCGTAGGATGTTCAGGTAATGAGCAACCGATACTCTGTAAAGAATGTGTTAGTGCCAGTTACTAAGAGGAAAACATTCAAATGAAAAATCTCATTGTTTTAATCCAACAGCTCCCTCATCAAAATCTGGCAGTATACTCAAGGGATTATGCTCTTGCACATTCGCTAAATCAATCAAAAACATTTGCCAAGATTATGAATTTAAAATTTGTTTTTGGCCTGGAAAGTCTCCAGGCCTTAACGGGATAAAGAATTTCTAAGACATAATCAGCTCCAACCTTTCAGAAACCAAAATTAATTGTTTGAAGAATAGAAGAAAGTAGAGCCCTCTTTGTTGACGAAATTCTCTAATATTAGAATTATTAGAATATAAAATCAATAGATGTTCATGAAAAACATTGATTATAGATATTGGTTGTCAATGAACGCAAATTTTATTTTTATTCAAGTTTAAATTCAAGTTTAATAATATGTGTCCATCGGCATAGATGACAACAACTGACTAAACTTGGAGGTGCTTCTGCTGTTATTGTTATTGGACTCAGTGACGCGAGTTCAAATCCTATGAGGCTGTTTGTATTTCGCATAGCACTAATACACTTAGAAAAAGTAGGAATTAAGATATTTTCTCTCCTGCTATGAGTAAATAGTAGGGTAGACTGACATCTTAATTTTAGTATGGTAAATGATGAGCAAAAAGAAAAATTTGAACTGATTCATAACTCCGTTTAAAAATGAACATGGTGTGGCACCTGCTCGTGGCGGAAGGATTGGATAAATTCGACCGTTAAGTAAATTTAACAAATTTACCAAACAGAGGTGATTTGTTTTTGGTGGTTTGGGGTTTTGTAGGGCCTGCTACACTTTTTGGGAATGACTGACTGCAAAAGAATGATCTATCAGTGTACCATAGAATCTTCTGACAATACTCTTCGGGTTTTCAATTCAAACATTTTTCTTATCCTATATCAATTGCGTAGACGAAACGAAAGGAACTAGTTTGCCCTCCTATTTTACTCTTGGCTGAGGTTAGAGAGATAACATAGATACAGCCTCTCACAAAGCCTATTGATACGAAGTGAAGCACAAACGGGTTCGACTAGAATAAAACTAGGTTCACTGATTCCATTTTTTTTTTACGATAATCATTACACCAACCACGTATAAAATAAAATAGCTGCTTTTATTTCAACAAAAAGTACATTTCTTTCAAAGTATAAATCTTTGACGAATATCCCGATTTTTACAAAGGTATATGCATAAAACAATATTGTGTTGTGCCATGTACGTGGGGCTTAAAATACGATCACTATCTTTTGAAGAGAAATTAGACACCAAAAATAGAAAAAAGAAACAGATCACCTAGATATGACACTTAACTGCATCTAATGGTTAGACTCCAGTTCTGGAGATCTGGGGACTGTAGAGTATCCTATCAGTGGCATTACTTCCACTTCCACACTGACCCGGAGTGGCAATACCTGTTGGAGTAATATTTATGGATCAAAAACACCTATTGGCAAAATATTTTTATTAGATAGGAATATTTTATATTATATAACACTGCATAGAAAACTGTAGAAAGATACAAAAATATAAATATACAATATAGAATGTACGAAATTCCTTAAAGTCTTCGGAAAGAATAACCCCAGAGGAATTTATATGCTGTTAAATCAATCAATCAATCAAATATTTTACAGAGTATATATATATATATATATATATATATATATATATATATATATATATATATATATATAGATAGATATATACTCTGTAACAACTATGTGAGGACACAGGATGTAACCCTGAAGACCTGCCGGAGGCGATGGATGATAGGAAGAAGTGGCGAGAGAGGGTCAGGGATATCCGTGCTGGCGGCACGACATGATGATGATATATATATATATATATATATATATATATATATATATATATATATATATATATATATATATATAACCTAGAAAAATATTAAATTATGAACATACAATCCGTTACTATATATTCTATAATCATGCCAATCACTCGTTGATAAATAGAATGAAATGAAAAAAAACATTTTCAAAAGTCACACGTACTTCCATCCTCTGATTACTTAACCTCACTATATAATTATAATGATTGACTACTATTTTCTCTTATACGTCGGATGATTGTGCACACCATATGAAACGTGAAGTATTATGGAGTTCGTGTTAATAATTTGATATTTTCTGGATTATATATATATATATATATGTGTGTGTGTGTGTGTGTGTGTGTGTGTGTGTGTGTGTGTGTGTGTGTGTGTGTGTGTGTGTGTGTGTGTGTGTGTGTGTGTGTGTGTGTGTGCTTTCTAACGCAACATTTTACGGATTGTTCTTCACTGCGATCCACACTACTGCACGTATGTCTGTATCTCACTTTTCTTGTGTGCATACAAAAGATAGGTAATTCGAAACAAGTGACGTTTATATTGTTGCGAACTTCAAAG
>OY757913.1:36750686-36765686 GCA_963585895.1 Sepioteuthis lessoniana
ACGTAAGAACAGTTTTGTTCTATTTGACCTATAGATAGGACCCTATCATGTGCTACCACTTCGGGCCAGAGTGGACCTGGGAAAGATGGCAATAATAAACGCATTCCCCAAAGCTGCAGGATTATTAAAACCTCACCATCAGATTGTTTACTGTCATATCTAGGACATTCATTGGGGTTGGTTACCCCTCTGCAGAGAAGCAGTCGGTGTAATCTATACATAACCAATTTTTTCTATTTTGGTAAATAAGCTGTTACTGGACATCCTGAATTTGATGTAGTTTCCGTGAAAACAAATGAGGCCTTATTCACTTACTTATTAAGATCAACTAGGCACAAGACAAGAATTCTAAAATGCCCGTTCAACCTTGTTCATTGGGAGAGTAGTCAATATCCAATCGCTTACTAGCTGAGAGAAGAAAAGAACGAAATAAAGGAGAAACAGAAAAGGGCGTGCGAGTAACACGCATAATTTGATAACAAATTTACAACATCAATTAAAAAATGAAAGTTTATAATCCGAGAGCTTAATGAACGTCTAAACTGTAAAGAAAAATTCTTTGAGTGCAGATGTAAAGGAACGAGAATATACTTACAGCGAAAAATATTCATAGAAAAAATATTGCAAGTAAGCACTTAGTGTGTTTTACTACTTATAATATTGGAGTTACTTAATCAGTATAAATCTTGCATTACTCGTTTTGCTATGTACCCTGTCAATAAGGGAGTTTGTCTCTAGCGGTGTTATTCGTATGGCAGTGAACTATTTTTGACATGTCGGCTACGTTGATACTTTGGCATAGTATGTGTAATACGAGTCCTTAGGTTAGTTGCTGAATGTTATCTTCCGTCCAAAATAATTGGATGCTGCAAAATTATGGACACTTCTACTGACCCTTACCTTCAGTTGTCTAATAGTGTCTGTCGTGGTCTTTGTAGCTGCCATTATCTGTGGTGTAAGATTTTGTGAGCTGTTTTTATAGTAAACCAGTGGGCTTAGCCCGATCAAAATTCAGATTATTTCCTTTTTTTTTTTTTTTTTTTTTGTTTTTTGCTATTGGTTGAAACATTTTGTTTTGGGGATCAGGAGGGTTGTTTTAAAAATACGTAGGCGTAGGCTTGCTTTTCCCTCTAAAATTGGCGCCTAATATCAGTAATTTCCGTTCTATTTTATACCTGATGCAAGATGTATTTTCATTTATCTTATTTATTTCTTTTTTGTGTGGGTGACCTAGGGAAGATCATCAAGGTATAAGTGTTGAGAAATTGTGTTGCACGGCTTTTTGAAAATCTGGCTTTTATCCAAGGTCGAAAAATATAGTCAGTTGAAAGATCGCTTATATTATTATTACAAAAGAAAGTGGACTATAAAGTTACTATTTCGGTCAAATGATAATCCTACACCACTTAGAACCTTTAGATAAAAGTATTCAATGTAATAGATCGCAAATTTCTTAGATTGTCAGGAATTACAGTATTTTGTTAAAAATGTAAAAAGAAAACAAGCACATTTTTTCTTTAAAATTTTTTCTAGTGTCTTACATGTAAACTTAACGTATCTGGTCGGTTAATGCTTACCTAGTCACTATAGGCGAAATTCTGGTATTAGTAATCTTCGACGTATGAATAAATATAATCTCACTTGACACGTTTTTTGCGTATAAGACGCAAGAGATATTTAGAGGAAGTCGATGAGATTTCATATGTCACCAAATTCTGTAAATATCAGACTATGGCAATTATATTATCAAATATTTGGACAATGTTTAGCACAAAAAATATAGTATTTCTTCCATTCATAGCCAATAATCCAGAGCAGTAGACTATTCATGTGTAATAATTCGGTAACATTGCTCTATGTCTAACAGCATTAACATCAGCTATAAATTCATTGTAAAAACATTGTCTAAATAAACCTACATTGCAATTAATGAAATTTCACCGCCTTTTTGCCAGAGAAACATATTGGCAGCACAGAGGTCAAAGAACCAGTAACTAACTAGCAAGATCGACAATGAAAGAAGGCAATAAGTTTCAACAATTTACATCTTTATGACTGAATACATGAAACAATATTGTCAAGTCTCCTTTTTTTAATTGAAATCTAACTCCTTGGTTTATTTCCCCTTTTATTCACTAGCTGTTTGTGATTACAAATCTTTTGTTCGAGATTATTTTTCTAAAGCAATGAATTTTTAACGATGAATGTTCCGAAGTTCACCGCTATGAATTTTGGGAGATGATTTGCGAGGTATAAATCGCTTATGACAGGAGTGAGCAAACTTTTTGGATGATGAATTATGAAAGAATCGCATCTTTTAAAAATCAAAAGAATTTAGTCTCGATTCAAGTACAAGTGTTTATTCTTTTTTATTTTTAGAGGCTCCCGTGAGCCGCACAGAACAATGTTGCCGACTGCATGAGACCCACGGGCCACAGTTTGCCCACCTCTGATCCATGGCTATGGATTGTGGGCGAATAACTGGCTGGAATCTCTAAAGTAGAAAATGCTGAAATAATCTTTATGATTATGTTAATTCAACGCTTGAAGTTATATCATAAAAACATAAATTACGTCACTTCCCATAAACACATACGCATAGACTTCAATATTTCATATTCCAATTGGTAAATTTATTAAATTGTTTTCTATCTATTATAGTAATAATCAAAGATATTTAGTTATACGACACCGACTTCAAAATATTTAAGGTTAATTTAAATTCTGTGTGTGTTTTTATATGGCTGTGTATGTGTGCGTGTATTTCTGTGTGAGTGTATGTGTGTGCGCGTGTATGCGTGTGCGTGTATGTGCGTGTGTATGTATGTCTAACTGTCTGTGTGCGTATGTGGGTCTGTGATTTGTTCTAAAAACTTAGGCGTTGGTCCGTTAACACTAAAGATTCTTATAGCTTAACTTGAATCATAGACATTTTGAAAAAAATACCAGATATAAAGAGAAAATATTATTTGGAGTTTTATAGAACTGTTATTTGTCAAGAATCAGCTGTGGAAACCTGCGCAGGTACAGATTTTTAAGAAAATGTATTTAGAAAAATGTTATTGAATGGTAGATTCCTCTTATATTTTAAGTTCTACATTGGATAAACAATGTTGAAAATATGAACCTTACAAACTCTGATGACCGAGATTAGCAACTGATATGCATATAAACATATGAGCAAAGATAACGTTCTTGTGTCATTATAAGTCGATATGTGCACACGAAAATATCGAACTTTGTAATGGTAACTAGGATTCTTAGTGGATCGTGTTACATTTAGTAAAACATGCTTTCTGTATAAGTATATGATTACAACTTAACTCAATTTTAATCAATCATTTAAACAATCAGATAACCGAACCATTTGTTTCCAATCAGCGAGTTCATCGAAATACTTTACTGCAGCTGGTTCAGCTTTCTTCAATTGGATTTCTTTCCAAAGTTTTTCTGTGACATCAATTAAACGCGAGATACTGAGAATTTGTGCCTAAAAGGTGAAAACATCTGGCTATAAACCTGTAAGAAACGTTTTGGAAGACGAGTGTGCATCGTCTATCACTTTTGGACCCCAATTATACCAAAATATAGGGTGATGGTCAATATAGCTTGTGGGTCTGGGGACTCCAGAATTTAATCTATTATCAAACTTTACTCAGCTTCTGTTGGTGAGCATAACTGGAATTTTCAAGATGAAAAGACTTGTATTCAAAATGTCTAAATCAGTTTGGCATGTTTATTCTTGATATCTTATAAATTTCTATGAAAATTAACATTAAATTTAACCATATAAGACAACCTTTTCATCCTCGGTTCTTTAAATTATTCTTTCTCGCAAAAAGTTTGCGTTTACTTGCTATCTCAAACTTGCTATCTCAAACTTCGACTACTCTTACCTTTTCAACATACGGATATACGAGTGAATGTTTTCCCATACAGAAGCCAATATTTACTAATTTTTTTTTTCATCTCTACTTTTGTGCATGAATTATTTACAAATTCAGAAACTACAGGCACTGTACAAACAAAAATGTTAACCTTTGATTGCTGCCGAATAAATTATGCTGTTTATTCAATAAAACATATTGTTAGTGTCTCATCTTTAATTTTTCTATCTTAATATTTCTAATTGAACTTAGTCATGAAATGATTTTCAACTTGTACAAAAACATAAAAAAATTCTTCATGTAGAACCTGTGAATGACAATCGATTATCTGAACTAAGACACCATTTGTTTTAGGCATTACAACATTTTCATATATATATATATATATATATATATATATATATATGTATATATATATATATATAACAAATGAATATATATAATAGTTTTATATATATTTAATAGCATGACTGCTTATCTACGTCAACGGGTTTCATGCTGTTTTATTACGACAGTCATTAGGCAGAGAAAAAATTAACAGATATTGAGTACTTTCCAAATTTTACCGCAATTGGTTTGCCATAAACCCACTAAGTAAGATAGTGACAACCATACACTGTTATTATATATATATATATATATATCGGGGCTGTGATAGAAACACTTCCAACATTTTAACATGCGTGATGCCGTTCCGTATAGAAAATCGATACTGCTATGGCTTGAAAATTCTATCCAGTAAGTCATTCCCATGTAACATGAAATGAGCAAAAATAGATCTCGATGTAATGATTACAAATACACCAGTTTAAAATACATTTCAACAGCAAACGCAAGATGTGCGCTGATATAAGTTATGATCGTAACTGATCGCATCTAAAAATGAAATAATTACGCATTACCTAGATGGAGCTACCATTACCATTTGTCTACTTTCACTTACACCAAATATGTGACAGTTTAAAATGTGAGAAGTGTATTTGCTCCACCTGGTGTTAAAGCTTTGTATTAATTGGACTAAACCGAAAATTACTAACGTCTTAAGTAAGCAACAGAATTTCCTATACACCAAAAAAAAAAAAAAAAAAGAAATAAACATTTTGAGAGGACGTAGATCTGGAGAAAGAAATTAGAATTTAGGAAGTCCAGATCAGAACATTATTTATTTTCCTCTACAGGAAAAAATATATCCCCGGGTGGTTTTAATAGGTCTCACACGCGTATATACGTGGGTCATTCAATAAGTTTCCAGATTTTTTTTTTGTACAAGCATTTAAAATTATCGTAGACTCTTGAAAATTCAGTGTCATGCATATCATGAGATGACTGACTAATTTTTATGTTTTCAGGTTCAAATGAACAGCTACAGCAGCAATTAGAATACACCTGGTTGTCACAGCTGGGAATTTTAAAAAATGCAATCTGGATGTGAGGACACTTTAGAAGAACTATATGCAATAAAATTCTGTTTTAAACTTGGAAAAAATGCCACAGAAACGTATGGAATGCTCCAGACTGCTTTCCGACCATCTTGTATGAATCTATTATCCTATTTACCAACCCCTCCGCTCGGGCAGGATATGACACAAGGTCAATTTTTAAGCGGAGTTTAACAGGTTGAATTCAGTTTTCCTTCTCCTAGACTTGTTGCCTCACCAAGGCTGAAGAACCTAGTCTGTCCTTCTATTATGAATCTTCTGTATGAATCTATTATCAGTTTTTGAGTGGCATAAGAGATTCAAGGAAGGCAGGGAGTCTGTGAGGGATTATGAGAGGTGTGGGAGGAGTAAGGAAGTCAGTACACCAGAGTTGATTGTCTAAACGGTTAGGGTTAGGGTTACTATGTTGAGGTTTTAAGTTCAGGAAGAGATTCGGTCGGAAGAGGCCAGCACTCTTCAAATCGGGTCAGTGGCATTTCCACCAGGACAATGCACCAGTCCATAACTCCATCCTTGTCACAGACTATTTGACCAAAATGGGCATCAAGACAGTTCCTCAGCCTCCCTAGAGTCCAGACCTTGCTCCCTGTGACTTTTGGTTATTCCCTAAGCTCAGAGGCTGTCATTATGAGAAAATTGAGAAGATGAAAGAGGCTTTGACGAAGGTCATTGACACGCTGACACAAGAAGACTTCGATGGGGCCTTCCAGAAGTTGTTGGAACGGTACAAGCAGTGCATTGCATCCGGAGGAGATTACTTCGAAGGGAACTAGAGTTTCCTGTGTATACTATCAATAAAAGTTCCCATACGAAAAAGTCTGGAAACATATTTAAATAACCTCGTGTATATATATATGCCGCTAAAAACATTTTTTTTGTGCAGAAAAATCATCACGGTGACAACCAAACCTTTTATTTTGTACTGTTTCGAAAAGTGTTGTTCTGGATTTGGAACGTTTGTAGGGGATAGAAAAGAGTAGAATGAAATAAATAAAATAATGTAAATTCTGGAAGTGCAGAAATTTCCAGAAGACCCTGACAGGAAGTTGGAACTGCACATGCTTAAACAGACTTACAGCACCAGAAATAATCTCTTTCTCATTCAGCAGTAACCGGTTGGATTGAAAAGACCTATTTTTCTCCGGTTGCTGGTAGAAGAAATACGCGTTCGCTTAGCGGCACGCTTGCTCAATCTTCCACCAGCAGTACCAGTGGTCGATGCTAACAAGCAGCTTATGTTAAAATCACCCACAGCAAAAAACACCGAATTTGGACGTATCAACCACGAAAACGACAAGTAAATTTCAACGCCTTATTTAGGAGAAATGACTTTTCTCTAATGGTCGAAGAAGTAATTTCCTTACTACAAAGTAGCCATGAGAAAGCCCAAAAATAAAGTTAAAATTGTAAAGGTATCGCCTATCTTCGTATTTTTTCCCTTCCTTTAGGAATCCCTGTGCAGCCTTCTACAGACACAGAAGACGCCAAGGAATTAAGATGTGGTAAGAAGAAATCAATGCAGTCAGATATCAAAACGCAAACTAAATAAATAGCACACAACAAATTCACTTGTTACCATACCTTCAGGGATCAGGCACAATTTATTGCTGATAACAAAATTGCAAGTCTGTGATAACTAATTGAATCATTACTTGGATTAAAAATCATAAATTTAAAAAGGCTTCAGAACCGTAACTCATCTCTTTTTCATTCTAAAGCTCTTTTTAAGCGTATTAATTAATGTCTGTTCCGTTTGATAAATAAGAAATGTAGATTTAAGATGGAAGATATTTATTTAGTATCGTTTATATGTTAATGTTTATTTAAAATTAAAATTTACATAGCAGCTGTTTGTTCTCGCAGTGGATATAGGCATTTGGTTGTAAAATGCTTCTAAGTGAAACCCCCTGAAACTTGCAGGTTCACTCCCAACTACAAGTAAATAACAAGGAATATTTACTAGAGCTTAACACTTGTCTTTAGGCATGGTTAACGGAATTAGAACAATCTACCATCTTGGATTAAATAAAGGGTTCAGTTCGAGGTTCTGCATCGGCTTTACAGTTCGGCATGAAACACCTGAAGAAGGCTAAGGACATATAATCCAAAATTTGTAAGTATATCAGAGAAGATGAATATTATAGTTCGAATATTCTTAGTGATAAAAAATACATTCATCAAATCAATAATGATGGTTTCAGATTTGTAAATACAACGTGTGTAACCAGTCGAGTTCATTAACTATTTCTTTGCAAAAGAATGAACAAAATATTTATTTTAAATGGTTTTCAACTAGTTTTAACCTTGGGTTATTGTTAGAAGAAACTTTTCTGTGAAGGAAAGATCTACTATATATACATTATGTTTCTTTAAAACCAAACAGAGGTTTCTTTTAAACAGTTTTAATTTACATTTCTCATCTTGGAAGATTTCTTAATTTTAGTTCAGTTTTATTTTAAAAATTTCAGCAAAGCGTGTTGACAGCACGGATTCCTTAAATTTTCTCTTGGCATCTGTCCCTCTCGGCTACCATTCGCAGTAAGTCTTCAAGACAGCACCCAGTGTTTGCACAGATGTGATGAATATAAGATTTTGCGAGTCGACCAATATTGGTGTGTCCATGTGAACGAGTCCATTGGAGAAGGTCTCTGATGAGTTCGTCCTTATTTCTCCATCAGTGCTCAACACTGTATTTGCAAGAATCTCTTGATTATTTGTGTCATCTGCCGCAAGAATATTTTTTGTGAGTTATCGTCAGCTGATAATCAAATCTTTTATTCTTTTTTAGTGGGAAACAATTTTCTTGCATTAGATCATAATTTTGGCAAATCATAAATTGTAATGGTTTAAATTTATCTCTGTGTAAAACTCCAGGAATAATGTCAAGGCAATCTGTGCCATCATCGATTGGATGAATCATTGCCTTCGTGTCTTTGTAGAGCATCATTTAATTTTCTTTTGGAAAGTCATATGCTAGAATTATTTGCTCCATCTTTTCTCTGTGTATGCAATCAATTGTCGGGGAGAAATTTACAACAGATTGTTTCCTCGAGATTTTTGTACCTACTATATATATATATATATAGGGTACGGAAGCAAAATATGAAATAATTTTAAGATGTTTCTTTTAGTCTGATAAATCCAATCTTTAAGAAAAAAAACAATAAATCTATTATTCAAGCACATTTTTTATTAAAATTCAGACCAACATGAGTGAACAAGAAAAGAAACGACAAAGAATCTATGATTTGCTTAACGCCGAAACCAATGCCAAAGTTTATTTGTCTACCGTATACAAAGGAAAGAAAAATATCTTATAGAAAAATATATTTTTAAGGAAAACGGTGAGTGGAGGACTGAACAACAAACGAAAAGAAGGCTTCTTCACTGCTCTTGCTACGATGATTAAAAAGAACTCCACAACACCAATAAGAAAGTACGCTAATGAATTGAAAGTCCACGAGAAAACTGTGGGGACAGCAATTAAACGAGATTTTAGCCCTGATCTTAACCCTCTTGCATACGCTACATAGCGCAGTTTTGAAAACAAAACAAATACAACTTCCCATCCAAATGTAGGTTTGCTTAAGACTGCTATTTAGAGGGAACGGAATAAAATGTCAGAATAATTTATTTTGAAGGCCTGCAAGTCGCTTTGAACGCGTGTTGATACAATAATTGAAAAAAAAATGGTGGCCATACAAAGTAAATTTACTGCTTTGTGTCTATCTTCTTATTTCGTTGTTTATTTTTTAAAACTAAAATTAATCTTATAATAAAGTTGTTTATTATTATGCTAGAATATTCCTAATTTTGCTTCCGCACCATATATATATATATATATATATATATATATATATATATATATATATATATATATCATGAGAGTGTTGGTCGTCAGTAAATCACATGTGATTATGTGTCGAACCAAGTGCAATATAATATGGAGAGTGCTCAATATCTATGATAGAGCTATTATAATAATGATAATAACGATAATAAATAAATATATGTTATATATATTTAATCCGTGGAAAATATTGTTCTGCAACCTAAGGTTTCTTGAAGTTTATAACAACATTCGTCATTCCATCTTCTTAACTGCCAGACGAATGTTGTTATAAACTTCAAGAAACCTTAAGTTGCAGAACAATATTTTCCATGGATTAAATATATATAACATATATTTATTTATTATCATTAAATATATATTCTCTCGGTACATTAAGTTGTTTGAACGTTTGAATCAAAAGTGTCTGAGACATATACCGAACATCAGTTGTATGTCTTATACACAAGACACTGAAATTGTGGAAGAGTCGAGATGCCTTGGCATTAAAGCTACACTTATCAAGCATCAAATGCATATGGTTGGGCATATTATTCGCCAGGAGGCTGAGAGAATTCCGAAATAGACTTATCTACGATAAGTTGTCTATAGGTAAGAGACCCAAGAATTAACCTGAAAAAAATGTTTTCATGACGCCAAAAAGCAGAATGTGAATTATCTAAACCTTAACGCTGACAACTGCGAAAACTTTTCAACCTTAGGAAGTAAATAGTAAATTTTGACCTAACAAGGCGTAAAGTGATTTGAGAATGAACAATTGAAGCTTAAGGTTGAAAATCGAAAGAGTAAGAGGAGTGAGAATTTTGAATTTCCTTCATGGGATCGAAAACAAATTTTATATGTAATGTATGTGGTAGAGTCTTATTTTTTGAAAGCTGGGTACGTGACGCCTGCAAAAAGAATCTGTTGCAAGGTACCAAAAAAAAAAAAAAAGAATAAAATAGTCAAAGACGTATTCATAGTTTGGTTCTTAGGTATAATTCCTGCCAGCCATCTCTGTGAGTTTCCAAATGGAGGAGGAAACACTCTGCATCTTTAAAGGTCCCTAAAAAGGGGAGGTTAAAATGTTAAACCTCTAAAACACACACACACACACACACACACACACACATATATATATATATATATATATTACAATATCAGGGATCATTCACTGGTACCAGTATGATGTGATAGTACAACCTGCAGAATATTACCTTTTGGGAAAATTGCCAAGTATGATGGACTCAACATGAAACCTTGACAATCTGCTTTTATGGGATAATTTAATTTATTTTCGATCTATAAACATCAATACATGCATACATGCATATATACATACATAGTGAATGACAGATCGATACTTCATACATATATGCATCTTCTTGATCGTGATGCATACATACATACATACATACATTAGGAATGACATACGTTAATACAACATACATATATGCATTCTCATTGAATGAGATAGATTGATAGATAGATAGATGGAACGAGCAAAATAGACGAACCCAGTAGAGTTATCCAATGCCGATGCAATGCAATCGACACGCATGCCTCCAGACGCCGTCCTCGGAGCACGCAACTAAAACACACCAACACATTAGCGTGCGGCGTCAGTTCAAATTACGCGCACTTCCAACAATGCGCGTCATTCACTGGCTCAACCCCGGGTCTACCAAGCAACCGTTCTATCATCCCTGTCACAGGCAACCCTAGATCGGATTCCGATTCTATTGAAGATGGGCAGTGCTGTGAGATTTCATTAACGTATTCGTTTTTATGACAACCTTAGCGTCAGAGGGTTGGGTGCAGCGAAACACATCAGACGAGAAACGGCCCCTCTCCTCCTCCTTTTTCTCCTCCCCTCCTCCTCCTCCACCACAAAAAACAAAAAAAAAGTGAAAGGGGTGTCACGTGGTGATGGTGTTGAGAGAATAGGAAGTCTATTTTAACAAACCAAAAAGAGAAAAAAACTAACAAACAAAAAGCAAACAAACAAATAATGTGGCATTATGTCAGACAGTTTTATGCAAAACATCAAACGGTTTAGATGTGGTGAGGGGGTGAATTTTCTTGTTACGTTTTTCCTTTTTTTCCTTCCCCCTTTTTTTCTTCTCCCTTTTTTTCTTTTATTTATTTATTTATTTATTTATTTTGTTAACAATTTGTTTATTTTTTGGATTTAAAAAGTTCTTTTCTTTAATACTTAATTATATTTTTAAGAGCGGAATGTTATCTTCTGAAGTAGGAAGCAAGAGTTATTAAAAGAAAAAAATAATTTAATTGATTGAAGTTGAAGGTTGGGGAAGGCAATAAACAAAGGCAATATTATTTTGATTTTAAAATTTCGAGTAAAAGTTGTGTAGTTTAAAAAAATAAATAAAGAAGAGAGGTTGAAAATACTTTTATTTATTTATTTATTTGTTTGTTTGTTTTGGGGTAGTAGGAGAGAAACGCTTTTTAGTTTACATTAATTGTTTTATTATACTTTTGTTGTTGTTGTGGTGGTGGTGGTGGTTGTTCTTGTTGTTGCTGTTTGTTCGGGGTGTAAATAATTCCTTTATCTGAGGATTAGCATTAAAATGAATATCTACAACTTGAAGGAATGCCCAAAGTAATTTGTTTGTTTATGTTTGTCTGTGAACGCACATGAGTGCGAATATGTCTGCTTCTCTATGTATACACATATTTGTCTGTGACACAGACGGCCATAGTAGGTGTGTGTGTGTGTGTGTGTGTGTGTGTGTGTGTGTGTGTGTGTGTGTGTGTGTGTGTGTGTGTGTAAGGGAGAGAGAGAAAACTACAATTCAATTTTGAATCAGAGATGCGTGTATTGCTTACAATTAACAAAGTAAATTAAATCCTAAAAAAATAACATTTTAGAATATGTTTTGAAGGAAATCCATAATGGAGTTGGAATTAGATTTGGTTTAAAGAAAGAAAAAATAGAAATGCATATAAATTGATTCGCACAACATCCTTGGCTCAATTTCATTTGATTGCTTGATTGATAGATTGATTGATTTTAATGGCATTTGAATCTATCTACGACAGTTTTGTGCCTAGACGTTAGGGAATTGCCTTCTTTTCTCGTTCATATTTATTTGTTTTAAACAGTTTTTTTCTGAAGATGTGTTTTTTTTATCAATTATTTTTCATTATCTTTTATTTTATTTTATTTCGTTTTATTTTATTTTATCTATTTATTTGCACAAGGTATAATCGAATGCAAATGATTTTAACCGATCAATCTTACTCATAGATAGCACCCTAACGTACTACCTCTCTGGATCAAAGTGAACCTGTTATAGCTCTTGGGGGTATTCCATACACTCCATACCTTCAGAAATGGAGCCTTACCATCAGATTCAATTTATTTTCTAAACCAGAACACCCCTTTTGTGGGAGGAGTGAGGCTTATCCCTCTGTGGGTGATACAGTTCGCGAATTCTAAGCCCTGTTGTATTTCGTTTAAATGCTATTATTTGTCAGGTGGTCGTTTTTCTGTGGTTGGAATTCATCGGAAATATACTAGTCGTTCAGCGTAAGATCGATTATCTTGAAATTCCTAATTTTGGTGTTGATATAATTTGATATGTTGATATAATTTTTGATTTGATTGCTAGGTTATAAACTTTTTTTGTACGACTTTATTAGTCGTTTCATTTTAAGTTATTGGTTCCACTCCGCCTGTGCTTACTTTAAATAGACAGGCAGTAAAAAGCAATGCATATATTTTTGAGATTTAAGAAAATTTTAACAAAACAAAGCCAACTATTGTAGTTTGTTTCATTTTGTCTAATTTTCTATTCAATATTTCGGAGGAAAAAACATTTTAGACAGTGAAAAAAGAAATCAAGATTTTCTTTTACTAAAATAAATGAATGGATTTGCTTAAAAATTGGAAATTAGAATAAAAATTAAAAAGTTAAATTGACAGAAATGTAATATAAAAAGTTAAATTGATACACGCTTCTTTTAAGCTGATGTAAAATAAGCAAAGTTTAGATATTTTTTTCGTTTCAATTTTATAAAACTATTTATTTAAATAATCCGCTTATATTTGTTGTGTTAGATTTTCTCTCTAAAATTTGGTAGTGTGTTCAGAAAAACGACGGGTATCAGAACCACAGAATGAGAGGGTGAGAGGGGAGGGAGGAAAAAAAGCGAACGATGATCGCTTTTGGTATGCAAAGGGTGAGTCTTTAAAAATCCTATCTCCTCGAAATATTGTTTATTGTTTCTCTGTTTGTTTCCATTTTTAAGCTTTATAGAATTTTTTTTAAATTTCATTTTTTATAAAAAAACGTGTGTATAACTTTGAGTGCTGTTGCGTGATGC
The DNA here is from genome assembly GCA_963585895.1 of Sepioteuthis lessoniana. Classification (NCBI taxonomy): domain Eukaryota; kingdom Metazoa; phylum Mollusca; class Cephalopoda; order Myopsida; family Loliginidae; genus Sepioteuthis; species Sepioteuthis lessoniana. Next base: position 36,764,192 of record OY757913.1, read on the forward strand.
TTTTTGCTTTTTTTTTTAATTCTACATATGTTTAATTTTGTATTTGTGGATAATTTTATATTTAATTTGGTTAAGTGTTTCCGAGACGGAGCAAATCAATCTTCCAACAGTCATTCTCTTGGAGAATACAGTTTAAAAACTCTAGGACTATTGCTCCTTTTCTCACTAAGCCCTTTTTTCTTCTATAATTCCATTTTTAAGGGGTAATTGCTCCGGGGAATTGCTCTTTGTAAATTAATTAAAAATTATTCGATTTGTCCGACAGTTAATGAGAATGCTATAAATTTCGGGGTTTTTTTTTGTTTTTTTTGGGGGGCGGTTGTCAAATTTCCTAATTATATTTCATTTTACGAACACACAAAATACGTTTCTAGGTCATGATTTTTTTCGTTTTTTCATTGCATCATTGAACTAAGAATTTAGCTGCTTTAAATGTCTAAAGTCGACAAATAGCAAACAATTATATCAAAAGAAAAATGACAGGTCTTTATTTATAACTATTCATTCAAATAATTATTGTAAATGTTATTTTTTTTCTTTTTTTTTTAAGAAATTTTCAATTAATAACTGCCAGAAAATTTCTGACTGAGACAGAATGTTGAAACATTTTTAATGAGTGGTCGTGAGGTACGAATAGATAAGTTTTTTGAAAAAATCCAACAGCCGAAAGAGATAAAAGTTAGCGAAGTTCAAAATCTCCGTTGATTGGCAAGGTGTAACAAAAAATGTTTTATCTAACAATCCTAGCTGAATACAGTGGTTTACCAAAATTGGCTGAAATCACCAGACTCGAACGGCCATCCAAGTGGTGGAGGTGCAGCCAGACAATGCCGCTCAGGTAAGGTGGAAATGGGAGTTTGATGTTCTGCAAGCACCTGTAAAAGAAGTTGGGTTTTTCGATTCTCTTTTATATATGGCTGGGGACACAAGGAGATTGGCGATGGCGAGGATGGAAAACAATTGAACCGTTCAATTATACGAGAAGAGTTGGTTCCTGCTTGTAAAAAATTATTTACCTGGAATATTATGTTCATTATTCATTTCGAAATATTTCCACTGCCTCAGAAACTCAATGTAAGTAATAAAACACAGTATCCTACGTTTTAGGTAAGTTCGTTTATTTTTGTTTGTTATTTTTGCATCTCTTCCGCTATCATAAGATTAACCTCCAAAAACCTAGCAGTCGTCCGTGGCTATTCTACAATAGCTTTTTGACTTAACGGCGATTATTTTGCACGCATATGCGTTCGATATGTTGTGAAAAGAACACAGAAAGCTAAAATATTTCATTCTCTTTTTCTCCTCAATCAAAACAGCATGTTTTGATTTGATCCATTAACTATCATTTATCCATAAAATAAAATTAATTTAATGCCAGTGATTTTAATCGGTTAACTTAACCAGAAATGAGCTTACAAATCGGTATCGTACTCTTTCAGTTTCTTTCCTGGCTTTGTAGTTGTAGAAATAATTGTAGTCAGAAAACATGAAATTC
>OY757913.1:36773186-36803353 GCA_963585895.1 Sepioteuthis lessoniana
GCGTGTAGGATGTGACACAAGGTCAATTTTTAAGCAGAGTTAGGCTTTTTTGAATTCAAGTTTTTCTTTCTCCTACACTGGTTGCCTAACCCAGTCTACCCTACAATTTAATCCTTGCTGGGTGAGAAGAGATTGGTTCATTTCTTTCATGAGGGTATTACCGTGAAGTCTTGAAGTGATGTGTATATTTACCCGGATTATTGGAAGCGGATACCATCAAAATAAAAATAAAAATACCCCAAAGGAACAAGTAAACTTCTCGGAACCAAGCTCTGCAGCTTAGACAAATGGATCAAAAACAAGGAAATTGATGACGCTGCACAAGGCCCTACATCCGGGAAAGGACAGAAGCAGCGGATATGTGTCAAGATAAAGAAGAAGATGTGTCATCAGTATTGTGAAATATGTAGATGCCTCAATTCAAGGACTCGATTAGTACACTAAAAAGGGCAATGAAAAACTAATTACAACAGCCAGTAATAGCAATTGCAACATAAATCCAAACAGAAACGTCACAAAATCTAAAACATTGAAATAGGAACAGAAACAACTTTAAGGATACTTCAATCGACATATTGGCAAGATTTCATGCGAGAAAACCTGGGAATATGTAAGAAAGGGAAACCTCAGAAGAGTAAATGAACCTCTTCAAACAGCAACAAGAAATGATATCAAAAGTTGATATACAGTACAGAATAGCAAGTATAGGTTATGTGGAGACAAAGATGAGAGAGATATCTCATAATAAGCGAATGCAACACATTAACACAAAAAGAATACAAGACTAGGTACGACTAAGTAGGAAAGGTGATCACTGGGAATTGAGCAAAAGATTATAATTTTTCCGATATTACCATATGGTATATGCACAAACCAGAATCTGTCCAAGAGAATGAGACACATAAAATTCTCTGGGGTTTTAAGATACCAGCGGATCACCTGATCCCGACCAGAAGACAAGACCTAGGGTTAATAAACAAAAACAAAACTTGTCATCATAGATTGTGTCATTCCAGTGAACCACAGATTGAAAAAAAACGTTGGCGAAAAGTTAGATAAATACTTGAACCTTGATAGAGTGCTAAAAAAGCTGTAAAACATGAGGTTGATGGTAATACTTATTGTAGTTGTTGCGCTTGGAAAGTTAGCCAAAGGCTTGAAAAATTCTGGAGTAAGGTATCCGACTAAGTCATAAAGTTTATCACGGAAGCAATAAAAAGTTGTAATACAGAATTGATTGCAGGAGAAAAAAGATTAGCGAAGGTGAAGATCCAGAGAGATGCACTTTCATCATTATTACTTATACTTGGGAATACTCGAAGCAGGCACCACCAAACAAGTGGATTATTCTTAAAATAAACAAGAGAACTTCAAAAAAGGAATTAAAGGACAAGAAAACTAATAACAGTGCACAAGACCTTACATCCAAGAGATCACATGGAGAGGCTATATGTGTCGAGAAAAAGAAGAAAGAGGACCCAGCAGTATTAAAGCATCAATACGAGGAAACAAAGACGACTTAGAAAAGAGCAAAGAAGGACTAGTTACAGATATCAGAAACAGAACCGACAATATAATGATCAACAGATTAAAAAAACAAACTAAGAAACAAAAATGGGAAGGAAAACAACTGTATAATTATTTAAAGAGATAAACTGATGAAATATAACACGAGAAGACCTGTATATGGTTTAGAAAGTGAAAATTCAAGAAAAAGAAACGTGAGTCTCTTCTCAAAGCAACAGATAACAACGCCATAAGGACCAACTATGTTAAAGCGAAAATAGATAATGCGTTTAGGTTATTTGGTGATAGAGACGAAACGATCAATCACATACGCAAATGTAGCAAACTATCACAGAAGGAGTATAAGACTAGATACGACTGGGTGGGAAAGGTAATCCACTAGTATTTTTTCAAAAGACTGAAATGTGACCATACCACAAAATGGTATATGCACAAACAAGAATTCGTCCTAGAAAATCTGTCCCGGTAGACCACAAAGTGAAAATCAAAGAAAGCGAAAGATAAACAAGTACTTCAACTTTGCCAGAGAACTAAAAAAATCTATGGAACATGAAGGTGACGCTGATACCGATTAAAACCGATGCGCTTGGAACGATCGTCCAAGGCTTGGTAAGGGGACTTGAAGAGTTGAGAATCGGAGGACGAGATGAGACCATCAAAAGTACTGTATAGTTAAGATCGCCTAGAATACTGAAAAGAGAGCAGGACACTTGAGAAGGCTTGCTCTCACGCAGACTCCAGTAAAAGACCATCAGTTAACACGGGTGTGAAACAAACAAAAGAAGTAATACAACTGTAATAATAATTATTATAACACACAACAAAATAGCAAGTGCAGTTTATGTAGTGACAAAGATGAAACGGTTAGCCATATAATAAAAGATGAGATTCTTAAAATTCTCTGCGATTTTAAGATATAAGCGGATCATCTAATCTCGGCCAGAAGAGTAAACCTTCGGTTTTACTTAACAAGAAAAAAGAGAACTTGCCATCTAATGGATCTTGCCGTTCCAGCGAACTAGAGAGAGGGAAGAATAGACAAATACTTTGACCTTACTAGCGAACAAAGAAAGCGGTGGAATATAAGAATAACAGTGATACCTATTGTTGTTGGTACGCTTCAAACGGTCCCCCAAGGTTTGGAAAAGGGACTGGAAGAACTGGAAATTAGAGGACGAAACGAGACCATCCATACTAAAAACTTGTTAAGATCAGCCAGAATGCTAAAATGAGTCATGAAGACCTGAAGAGCTTTGTTGTCACTAACAGTCCAGTGAACGTCCAGAACCTGACACTGGTGTGAAAAACTCGCAAGGAGTGAAATGATAATAGGAAAATGCTCTCGAGATGACATGAGCATGGATAAGAAGTGGAAATCAGAAGAAAGAAATGAATATTTTTTAACAGAACTTGTATAACTTAACAAGAAGAAAGAAAACTTGTCATCTGGTGAATTTTTTGTTCCAGCGAACTATATAGTGAGAGAAAAAATGAACACCAGAAGATTGGCAAATATCTGAATCTTGCCAAACAACTGAAAAAAGCTGAAGAACATGTTTAATTGATTTATTTTAATGACATGTCAACTCGTCTAGGGTTGTTTTATGCCTAGTTGTCAGTGAATCGCGTTCATAGAACGTTTATTTTTACATTGTTTTATAGTTGTATCTTAAGCATTTGTGGGTGGGTACACATGGTCCTTACCTAGTTTCAACCCATAGATGACCTACCACAATGAGTCAAAGTAAATCAACAAGTAATGGCAATGAAGGGTTACTCTAAATTTACCATATCTCCAGAACTGAAGTTTTATCATCAGATTAAACTTAGTTTCCAACTTAGGAAACCCCATTTTGAGGGGTTCTTACCCCTCTACAATGGATACAGTAAGTGTATTCGAAGCCCTAACATCAGAGTGGTATTAAACGGTCTCCAAAAAACTGGAGGAATTGGAGAAAGAATCGGGACTAACCAAACCACAGAATTGATGAAATCCGTGAGAATATTTAATAGAATCCTCTTAATAAGAGGAGATTTGCTATCACTCAGGGTTTGGAGAAAAGCACCAGTAAAATCCGAGGTGAAAAATTCACAAGAAATATGATAAAAGAAAGTGAAAAACTTAACAAATACCTGATCCTTGCTAAACAACTGAAAAAGTGATGGAAAATGAAGGTAACAGTCATACCAGTCGTAACTGGAGGCTTAGGAACAATCCTAAAAAAACTGGAAAAGGTATTGGATGAAAAAGGGATCAAAGGAAGAATCGAGATCATTCAGACTACTGCGATGCTGAGATCGGATAGAATAGTGACAAGAGTTCTGAAGGTCTGATGAGACTTGCTGTCACTCAGATTTCCAGGAAATACCCGTATTTACTGCTTCTATGAATGATTCATGATCTCATTTACATTGAGAGACAGAATTTTCTTCTGAAAAAATAGTTTAATCATTTTAAAATTTGTAATTATTCTAAAAGATTATTAAATGTAATATTACTAAACACATTTGATTTTGATAAATGCAAATGTTAACCCTAACATTCACTTTTGGTATATAGACAATCTTGTAATAATGATGAAGAACTGAAACCATAACCTTTTGAGATTATTAACAGATTAATGAAAAATATTTTTAACCTTTATTTACCGTTTTCATTGTTAATACACACACACACACACACACACACACACACACACACACACACACACATATATATATATATATATATATATATATATATATGCGTGCGTGCGTGCGTGCGTGCGTGCGTGTGTGTGTGTATGGATTAATATAACTTATATCAAAATAAATAATGAACTGTTAGATAGAGGGGAGCATTTCCAGTACTGACTATTTCAATAGCTTTGTCATAAAAATAAGCCCTCTACAAAAATATTTTAAAAATAATAGCAGGAATAGCAATACAAAAAGATGCCGTTTCCAATATGTATTCTCGTAGTTTCAAATGCAAATATTTTTGTATATTTTTGGGAATACGTAGGAGAACTACATAAAGTTCAGAAAATAGTTGGATTTTTTTAACATGTTTTTGTTTATCTTCTCGAACAGTAGTTTTCAAAACGTTCTTTACACAGACACACGCGAATATATATATATATATATATATATATATATATATATATATATATATATATATATATATATATATATATATATATATATATTGTGCGTGTATATACTCTGTTATTTTCATTCGGAATTATCTCCATCACAAATCAAAAGTTACATTTTGAAAATCTCCTTTCAAATTCCTAAGCCCGCTTGCATTCTACCCCACACACAGCCACACAGTACATCCCCTAATAAAAGTCTTAATATTATTTATCCATAAAAATGAATGCAGATTTTCAGGGGAAAATATTGAGAGAAAAAAGAAAAAAAAAAGATGCATCTAAGAAGAAAGGGAATAAGATTTTTTTTTTTTAAATAATGAAAATAATTTTTTCACAAACAAAATTCCTTCAATATTAATCTAGCTTCTTTTCACTTGTTATCTTTCCATTACATCGAACAATCTGCCCGGAAGAAATCCCAAATGAAGGCGGGTGGAACAAAAAAAGATAAATAAATGAATAAATAAAATAAAAGTAAATGACAACTACACATGAGAAGAAATAGAACAAATAAATAAATGGTAAAAGAAGATTGAGAAAGGGAAATGGTTGCGGGTAGAAAAGCTCGATGTGAATTCGCGGACAAAAGAGGAAACAGTGAAATATGAAAATAAAATAAAACAAAAAAAAACAGATTTAAAAAGGAGAAAATAGAGAAAGAAATAAGAAAGAGAAAAAAAATGGGGATCGTGAAAGAAAAGAAAGAAAATAAAAATACAAGGGGCTTTGAAAAAAAAAAGATGAAGGCAAGGTTGTTTATAGCAACTTTAAAATAGATAAGAAATAGAGGAGACAAGCATATAAAGAAAAATGTGAATTTAAGTCTCGAAAGAAAGAAGAGAAAAAGGTTAAATAAAGGAAGAAAGAAAAAATTTGCCTTTGGTAAATGAATGGAAAAAAAGAAAGAAAATGATTGAGTATGTATGAATATGAATTGATAAGATAGAAAAAAAAACAGAATAAAGAAAAAGAATAATTATAGATAGATAGAGAGAGAGAGAGAGAGAGAGAGAGAAAGAAAGAGAGAGAAATTTGTCTATACACGCACGCACGCATACATACACACACACATATATATATATATATATATATATATATATATATATATATATATATATATATATATATATATATATATATATATATATATATATATATATATATATATATATATATATATATATATATATATATATATATATATATATATATATATATATATATATATATATATATATATATATATATATATATATATATATATATATATATATATATATATATATATATATATATATATATATATATATATATATATATATATATATCAGTGGAATGGGATGAATATAAAAGGACTATGATAAGGTGCCTCTGGTGGTGTAATGGTTAGCAAGCTCGACTAGCAAACCTACACGAGTGAGTTCGAGTCTCATTGGGTGCCCCTTTCATATGGCCTTATGCCACATCTAAGCAAAAAGCTTTGTAAATTTCCATAAAAGGACTATGATAGATATGAACATACGGACACGTGAAAAGATTTAGACATGAACAGAATTGGATAGATATTGGTATGTACATGCAGATAAACACACGCAGACACACACACACACACACACACATATATATATATATATATATATATATATATATATATATATATATTAATGTAATCGATTAAATATTAACAGACTGATAAATATGAATATACGAGTACATGAAAAGATTTAGGTACGAACAGACTGACATAAATACGGACATCTATACATACATACATTCTAGAACAAACACCGAGAAAAATGCAAGAAATGATTATTTCGATGAAATCAGGCTAGATTTTGCAAGAACACGACAGTACTAAACGCCAGTGCGTAGAAAGATGATGTTTGGTAAGCTTTAAGTGTACAGAAAATCAGTGATTTTTTTAATCAATAACTTATGAAAGAAAGGAAGAAAGAGAGAAAGAGAGAAAGAAAGAAAGAAAGAAAGAGAGAAAGAAAGAAAGAAAGATATATCGGTAAAATATAAATAGCAATAAAGAAAGGAAGAAAAAAGAAAGAAGTTAAATAGACACGTTGATGAGAAGAATAAAACAAAAGAAAGAAAATTAAAAGAAATGTGATTATGGGAAATAAAGGAGAATTCAAAGATGAATGAGAATATAAGAAAGAAAGAAAGAAAGAAAGAAAGAAGAATTAAAATATGTTGACAAGAAAAAAGAAAAGAAAATACGAATAAAAAGAAAAAAGATGAAAATATGTCGATCGAAAAAAAAAAAAAGAATTTTTAAGAGAAATAGAAAAATAAGAAAAAAATCAACATGCAAGAAAAATGCAATAGTTTAATGCCAACATGAAATTCCCTCAAACTGTAAAGAGATGACATTTTAGAATTTATCAAAATTTTATCATACTTATCAGATATACTCTGTTCTAAACCGAACAACTGTTTTTAATCAATTTTTTCCTATTATTTTTCTGCTTCTTTCTTTTCCTTAAATTTGAAACAGCCTTTTTTATAAAGTCATTTATCAAAATTCCTTTATCTCGGTTCCTTCAATAAATAACCATAAAGATTTTTAGGCGCACTACAAAATCATTATCATCAACTGCATCATATATATCGTTCATTTTTTTTTTTCGACATTTTTAAATTCTTATATTTCGACATTATTGGTTTCATCTTTCTCCTCGTCCCTTTATGAATCAACGTCTTCATACCAAACCTCTGTACTGATTGTTGTTGACAGTACTCGTGTAAAAGTCGATGTTATGTTTTTACAAGATGATATGGATGCTAGTTTTGAGAGTCTGAAAAGTATACAAGAAGTCAACGGATAGGCATAACTCTATAGGTTTTGGTTTAGTTTAGTGTCTTTCTTTAATGGTATATCAATTTTGTTAGGCTATTTTACGTTAATGCCATGTTTGCAGAAGAACAGTAGTGTTACTATAAGGGTCATAAGGGTTTTTAAACCTCTTCGAAGGGTTTTAGTCGGAAAGTGAGCGTTATAGCGTAAGTAGAGTTTGAACTCGCTTATTACGATGTCCTTGTCCAACACGTTTGCCACTGTTCAGTTTTAGTTGTTATTCATGAAACTTAGTATGTATTTACCACACCCCTCCTTCACGAACAGGATATGACACATGGTTCAAAATGTAAGTGAAGTAAAACTGGCTTTGAATTCAGAGTTTTGCTTCACCAAAACTAGTTGTCAGTCCAAGAAAACAGTCTGCCCTACTATTTACCTGTAATTGGTGGGGGAGAGATTTCATTGATTTATGACTTTCCCAAGATCATCTGCGAGAAGCGAAACTCAAATTATCTCGTTCTGAATTTGAACTCTGATCACCGATTCTATTTTTAACGACGATAACCGTTACGCTAAGGGCACCTTCCTATTAAACTTACTAATGTTTAACACAGGGCTACTCGGAAATGTGCATAATGGTAATAGAGTCGACGAACCGAGTTCAAATAGGGATGAGATTATTTATTTCTCTTATCTCTTCGCGATAATATACTTTGAGAAATCTAGAATAAAGCTCAGTTACAGGAAAATTGTAGATTAAACTAGACTCTCAATTTCTTGTTAAGCCACCCGGTATAGGAGAAGGAACGATTCTGAAATTATAATCTGAGATTTTTTTTTTTTTTGAGAATCTGTGGCTTAATGGCGCACCGTTATTGTGATTAGTTCATCGAAAATGTGTGATTGGACCTACACAAGCTTTCACCACTATAAATAAATCAGCAGTGTTGTTCATTTGCTCAACTTCGGTTTAGTTAATGGTCATTATTATTTTAGGATCCGCTCGTAGTATAACGATTATCATCATAAGAAATAGACACGGTGACCCAAGTTCACATACTGCACGAGATTGTTTGCATTTCGTATTACACTAATACTCTTCGGAAATGTAAGCTTTCAACTATTCTCCCTCGAATTATGGGGAAGTAGTTTGGCAGGATAGAGTCTGTAACCTTGGTATAGCAAACAGTTTAGAAGAAAAACTCTGATTCAAACCAGTTAAATTCCACTAAAAAATTGACCTTGTGTCATGTCCCTTTCGCAAGGAAGGAGTTAGTAAATACAAAATGGTCATCATCGATGGATAAACATTGCTATTTGTTGAAAAGTACATTCGTTTGCTTTTAGAACACAAGAAAATAATCTTTTTTGTTATATCAAATAATTAGGAATGTTTTATATAGTTATTGAACATTAATGCAGAAATGTACAATGTCGGTTTTAAGTAAAGATACTGGTTATTTAAATATTTTTATGATGCACTTAATAAGAAAACAGTTGTGTCTGCTTGAAAATAGTTCTCACTTAAAGCCACACGCCGAGAAAGACATTGTCCTCTATCGTGAAAATAGAGCTAGTGTCTTCAATTCACACTGTCTTTAATTGATTTTTCAGAAGCTGTTATCAACAGTTCCGAACAGAAAATCGTCACAATGAGTCTGAACAGATGGCTAAAAGCATGTGCCATAGGAATATTCTTTTCAGCCAAAACCCCGTCCTCAGAGTGCCTAGAAAATTAGGAGGCTGATATTTTCAGGTTGGCAACACTGATTGAAAATCAATATGAATTACCAATCATTCTGGCCGATATGATGGAAGTCTTCACTTTTATTACATCATTGCCGCCTGTGTCTAAGATAGAACTTCATATTAATAAATTTCTGTTACCTTGTTTCAGTCGCATGGATTCGAATTTTGGCAAAGAATTTGATTTTATGCTTCATTTTCCTTACAGATTTTATAAAATACAACAGTAATAATTTTCGATTACTCAGCACAAAGTAAATTTTGAAGGGTGAAGATAAAATTAATGCTTTTATCCATGCTCAAGGCCAGCTATGATCATGTGATTTTCAATTAAACATGCCAACCTGAAAAAAATTGAAAAATTAGGCTTTTAAATTTCTTGATCGAATCTGTACACATTACATGTAAGCGTATAACTTTTATAAGTGTTTTTAGAATTTTAAGAACCTGTTTGATGAGCTTGCAGTATGGTGACTGCATCCTCTGCAAAGAAGTAATCCCCCTCATGCAAAAAAAAAAAGAGATACCCAGGGTATGACACAAAACTGTATCTGATTGTAAAGCTCCAGTTCTGCAAATCTAGGGAGTGTAAAGTACCATTGATATTACTCCCAAATCTGTTATGACCTGGGAAGGTAGCTTCTTTGGGAAACTTCTCTATAGGTCAACTAGATCCGTTCAAAAATTATTTATATTATGTAGGAATACTTCATACCATATAACTCTATGGATTTTTTTTTATTACGAATAGTTTCTAAAAGCAAAAATTGTTACTATGGATTATTATTACATGTTACTTGAAACCATTAAATAGTGAGCAAACAAATGATTATTACTCAATAGAAATAGTTACTTGAGATCATATAACAGTGTATAAATTATTAGTATTTGATTGGAATACTTAAAACCACACAACTATGCGTACATTATTTATATTAGATGGGAATACTTGATATCATATAACGGCGTGCATAAAATTCTTTTGAAACAACTCAAAAAATTTAAATAAGAATGTTTTGAGATTTGTCATCAAATATCTGGTGACAAAGAATTGAAAATCGTGCAAAATTTAGAGACGAGTATGTTATGTGTACGGAGAAGCATATTTTGATCAAGAAAATGTTTACAAATGGGTTAAATTGCTTTAAGGTCGAAATAGTGGTATCCAATATGTCAGGAAGGCCCACAATGGTGAGCATATCGTAAATTATTGATACATTTAATGTGCTAATTTTGGCTGACAGAATTGTTATAATAGAGGGCATTCCTGAATAAGTGGACATTTCTACGGGTCTAGCACACAAAAGTGTGCAGGATGACCTTATTGTTTGGTTCCCAAAATGTTAATGCCAGAGTGCAAGGCTTCATACGGTAGCAAGAACTGTGGAAACCATCAGTCACTTTGGTTGACAACAGCTGTCACATACTCCTTACAGTCCATATCTAGCTACTTCTGATTTCTTCTTGTATGGCTCTCCTCAATGAATTTTCTGAGTGGAACAAAGTTCACAAGCGATGATGAACTGAAGAGCCCCATGAACAAATGTGTAAAAACTAAATACGAAGATGTGTATCCTGATGGGATAAATAAAATTTGTTTCTCAATGGAAAAATGAGATTTAAAGAATGAAGATCTTATGGAAAAATAAAGCAATTTTTTTTCTCCTGGGTGAAAAGAAAACATTTTTATTGCAAAATACGAATTATTTATTGAATGACCCTCGTGTATAACACTAGACTATAGCAAGCATCCTTAGATTTTTAGTAAAGGGTATGGAATTAAACTGCATCTGATAGTGAGGCTCCAGTCTTGAAGTTTTGAGAATGTGGAGTACACTTTCACTACCATTACTCTCATGTCCACTCTGATTCAGAGTGCTAGTATCTGTTGGGGTCTCATCTATGAGTTAGATAGGACTCTTCAGTCTTTTTCAAGGAATTGTCATAAATACTACATTGAATTTTTGCTGTAAAATTGTAATACTTGAACCAAATAACTCTGTCCATACAAATCAGCTCTGGCTCGTTAAAGATTTTACCAACAAACTATTTGTTTACAGATCATAAATATTTAATATAGCAGAATTTGACATTGAATAACCCATAAGGATTGATATGCCATTAAAACAAATAATCTAACCGTAATTTATTAGTGGTAATTTTCGTTTATTATAATCTAATCTTAATTTTTGTGGTTTAAAATATCTTACCAGGTATTGTATTTTAATTTTCATGATATTTTTCTTTTATAAAACTATATTATTATTATTAATAATCTTTTCTCTAAGAACTTCTTATAACCTATATATATATATATATATATATAGTCATCCACAGACAGCCTGTTTCGTTGTATCCCTACTCTTTAGTGCGGCTAGACACGCGGGACACTGCAAGCTCGGATCGAAACCCGCCAAAATTTACACTAGACATGGTATCTAATCGATCAGCCATTTTGGTACCATACGTCAGCGTATATGTATTAGCTTTCGTTTGCGCTACCGGATCGGATACTAGAATGCTAAATTCGTTAGAATAGCTTTGCATTACACGGGTGGCAGCCATTAATTTGTTTGAAAGAGTGCTCAACCCCCGGCAAGAGAGCGTATATATATATATATATATATATATATATATATATATATATATATATATATATATATATATAATTTTGCATTTTTTAAAACCCTTTTTTTAAAATGTAATTTTTTTTTAATGTTGTCTTAACGTGAAAATATGATTATATGAGTTGATATCCAAAAAGTCAATCTTTTCGGTCAGTATCAGATCGTCCGTTTACTTAAATGTCACGTATATTATGAACGGGTCGTATGCGAAAGACACATCATTAGCCATTAGTGATGTGTCGTTCACTTTCAATAAGCCTTTGATTTCACTAGGCATACAATATCTAGTCAACATTTTCCATCGATTTTTTGTCCCCCTTTATAAAAGGATTTATAAATGCAAACTAGTAAATGCTTTTATTCACCCAGCCAAAATCTTATCTACATCAAGGATTTTATATAGCCCACTTCGAGAAGCCTTGATTTAGTCTGACAAAGGTCACAAGAATAAAGTAATCAATGAGGATCCAGTTAACTATATGAGTGAATTGGTTTGCGAGACTAGATCTCTAAATATCTCACAGCATACGATCATTTTATGCAGTCAGCTTAATTCATTCTGGCACAAAGACAGAGTTTTTGAATCCTAGTGCGCATTAAAATCGCTACATGAGCGAAGTGGTTAGCCAAATGAGCTTGATCACCACCGTGTTATGGCAAGAGCCCAAAAGCATTTCTTTGAATCTGAAATTCCGATGCATATCTACATTTTACCGCCTTGAGTTGTCGTTGTATTTCTAAGCATTTTCGTAGATTGTCGCCATTTTAGTTTTACGTCTCAACGCTATCTCTTTATTTATTTATGTTTGCTTCATTTTTTCCTAAAATGCAAAAAATTCGGCTGATAAATTTAAGAAAAAAAAACAGGACGTGTCAACTTATAATAGTGATAAATCATCAATGAAGAATGGAATTTAAAAAATAAACGCATATAAAACAAGGTAAAAAAATAACTATTTTACCGTCATTGGAACTCATTCTTTTACGACATTTGGCCGTTAGATTGTGCGATAAGATAACTTGCATTTCTTCTTTCGTTAATGACAATTATTTTTCTTTTCGTACTTTTCTTTATCTCCTACTACCACTTTCTGGCATTCTTTTGCCAGGGTTTATTTAAGAAATTTGCCGCCAGGGGACGACGTTGTTCACTTCCGGCAGCAATCGATCCGTCGATTGATTGATAAGAAATGAATTTATGCGACATGATCAGATAAGCAAGTTTGATTTATTGTGACTGAGAGTGAGTTAAAAAAAAAAGACGTGTGAATGCCAGGGTGTATATATTCCATAGCGGGTGGGTATTGTATATTCATGATTTTTCAGAAAATTGGACAGTTGCATATCATATTTCTCGCATATAACTGATGTTATTAAAGCTACCACTCATAATTGACTTAAGCCTTGTTTCTTCCTATGAAAAATCAGCAAGGAATCGTAAAATGATCAGATTGCAGCCAATAAGAACTTTTAAAAATAATCAATCATATGTTATTGATAATGATAATGATCAGAAAAATGCAGTAAAAATATTAATCGACCGCATAATATCGACTATATCTGTATATGTATACTGGACTAATAAGCATATTTATAACAATTACAAGACGACTCGCGAACCTGTAGGGTACCTGTTATAACAACTGTTCATGGTGACACTGATGCTTCTATTCAGGAAAGAAGAGAAGGAATATTAACTTAAAATAGTACCAACATGTACCAGAATTTTTATCACTTAGAGTATTCGTACGATCACTTTTATCTTCCTAGTTATATTCGCAAAGTTTCGACCGAATAGCGTCTTTTGGCCTTCTTCAGATGCCTTCATGTTGAACAAGGAGCCCGCACATAGACTTCGAACCGAAGCCCTTTTATTTAATCCACGGGATGTAGATTGTTCAATCTCTGTTTACCATGACTAGGTAACTAAGAGGGATGGGAAACGATATAGGATTTGGCTTTGTTTTAAGCTATCGTCGGATTGAACCTGCAACCGGTTGCAGGTTCAATCCCGACGATAGCTAAAAACAAAGAATACTTACTATAGTTTAACACTTATACCTAGTCATGGTTAAAGTGATTAGAACAATCTACATCCGTGGATTAAATAAAGGGTTCGGTTCGAAGTAATGTGCGGGCTCCATAGTTCAAAATGAGGCATCTGAAGAAGACCAAAAGACGTATTGGTTGAAACTTTGTAACTATAACAATGAAGATGAACACAATAATTCAAATACTCTGAGTGATAGAATTATCCTGTTTCATCTCAGAAATGCAGACAAATAATATACCAGTAGGCATCATTATGATACAATTAATTTGAAATAGTGAAAATATTAAATATGTTGTTGTTTTTATTTACATTCATTTCTTTGAATAGAATTATGCAGCATAGTCATCGACAGCTCCTATGACGATGATGGCTTATCGTTGGATGGGTGTGAGAGAAAAACAAAAGACCATTTCGCCTCAGGCGTTAGAACCTTTGTTTGGACCTCAATGAGCGGAGTAGCTTCTTCGTTCAAGAAGAGACCAACTCTTCCGGTAACTTTGATAAGGTCACTCGCTGATCGTACATGTAACCCTCCTTGTACTTCAATCACGAAATCATAAGGCAAATCGAAAAACCCATCTTCATATTGAGATTCACAGACAACTAAACCCACTACTTAAGGCTCATGTGGGTGGAATTGTCCTGTCAGCTACTCGCAAGCACTTAGATGGCAAATCGTGCCGAGTTGACCATGCAAGTTCTGGTTTACTGTTGTTTTCAGTCTGCTAGATAAAGCTTATCTTGTTATAACAAGCTTATCAGATGTGATGTTGATTTTTGTCCAGTCGTTTTCTTCCAGCTCTGATTTTTTAAAAGTTTTAAAGCTCTATTAGCACCTCAGTACCATTCACTTACAATGTTACAATTATATGGAAATTAGACGACCCGAAAACACGTGAGGTTCCTATTGTAACAACGGATCATGATGACAGAGACACTTCTATCGAGAAATGAGTAAAGAATTTTGAATTAATATTTTGGTTAATGTTTCATAGTTATATCGAAAATTTGCTCCATTCAAAATGTCATTTAATGCGAATTAAAAGCCCACAAAGTTATCATTAAATTGCAAATTTGACTGGATAACTTTATTCTCTTAACCTATTGGGAATCAAAGAGGAGTGGTTTTCTGTTTTTCTTTTTTTTTCTCTATTTCAAGTCTATTGCTCTAATCAATGTGTCGCGAGGATATCCTGTTTTTTTAGGGGGGGGGGGGGGTTGTTATTTTACACTACATCTATATTTATCTATAAATATAAAGAGAATTTTAAAATTAGATAAATAAAAACAGTCATCGATATGGAACAAAAATATTTCATGTTGATCAGTAAAACAATGATACTAAAACATTTATTGATATATCTTGATTTACTTACAATGTTGCTTTAAGTTAGGGTTAATCACGACTCTTCACAGCTTCTTTAACAATGAACTATACATTGTCATGATTATTTGGAGAGAAGGATAGTTGTCTGGTTTCTCGTTTCCTTCTTCACAGTGATTTATCAAGACACCATTTTTAGTTAGTCAACCATTGACTGTTAGAGTTCATCTGTCTTATAATGTCTTGTTTTCATTTCAACTGTTGCTAAGCAGCCACCCCATCCGCACTAAACTGAAATAAAAGAATCCTTACTGACTTCCCCTTAGTGAATTCCCTTTACAATATCTATTAAATACCAGATTTATGCGTGTGATATTAAAGTTAGAATCCGAATGCAGTATATGCTTTTACATTTTATCAAGCTATAAGTATCTTCCACACACTAACCATTGAAAATCAAGTAAATGTATGTATTTACCCAAGCCCTTCACCACAAGCAGAATGAGATAGAAAGTCAATTTCTTTACAGAGTACTGCTGGTTTAAATTCAGAGGTTTTCTTCTCCTAGACTGGTTGCCTTATCAAGTCTAGAAGAATCTAGTCTGCCCTAGTTTTTTTCCATAGTTGTTGAAGAACAAACGAATTCATGTCTTTTCTATCAGTATTAATACGAAGTGAAAGGCAAAAGAGTCCCTTTCGGGATTCGAACTTGGATTGTTGATTTGCTTTCCCACAGTGACGACCATTACACAAAGAGCTCCTCCATCAAATCAATATACGTCTCCTTAAATTTCTAGTACGCTCCAGAAGATACCATTGACACCAACGTCACTGAGAAACTCAATTATTCTGCTCCTATTTTAATATGGACACATATCTGCAAATATATCTGGTGTGCCTATTGATATGGTCGCAGCTCTAATTTTCTTATTTTTGACCACTCTATATATTCGACATGTTTTCTGGAACAATCTTTTCCATTTTGCTAGAATATATTTCTTTTATTCGTGTGCTTTGAAAATCAAAGTGTCGCATTCGATATATTAAGTAAAAAAAAAAAGAATATTTCTATTTACTTTATATATAACTTTTATAAATACGATAAGTAATTTCTGTTTTTTGGTGTTTGTTTTTTGTCATCTTCTCTTGAAGAGCTGAATGAAGACCATTCTTACTTTTATTTCGATGTCGATCCTGCTACTTGTATTTGGTTGAGGGTCAGAATGTATAGATTGTCGTAAGTTGGATGATGTCAATTGTGTCTGATTATGTGCATGATACATTGTGGAAACAGGTGTTTGGGTTCAAGAAATCGAAAGTGATTTGTTAGAGCATGCTTCTGAGAGAAATTTCCATTTTTCACAAGTTTTATCATTCATAGTACTTTACCAGAAAATGGGCAGATATATTTTTACATTTTATACCTTCTCCCATTCTTTTTTTCTTTCCTTGGTTCTTTCACTAAAAATGGTTCTGTCGATTTTATATTTCTAAAAGGAAAAAAAGCATAATACACACCAAAAGCGGTGATTATTTTCGGAAATCTATAGTAAGAATCAATAAATAAAAATACGCCGATTCAGACAATTTACAAGATACACGATGATATGAGTTATCATAATTCACTCATGAGTATTTTATGAAACTTTATATATATATATATATATATATATATATATATATATATATATATATATATATATATATTATGGGTAAAATGTAAGGGCAGATTGGGCTCTCTAGCTTTGGTAGGTAGACCAGTTATGGAAAAAGAAAAACCCTGAATTCAAAACTTGCGGAGTGCTGTTCAGGGTAATCTGTGACACATTTGTGCACCAGTCTTCAGTTAACAGGTTATCAAAGCATGACTGGTTTTACACAAACCTTCACTACTATAAACAAATCACTTGTGTAGGCACTTCAACAGCTCGTATTTTTAACCAAACTGTACTTATATGTCGAGATCGACGGGAGAGTCCATCAAATATATATATATATATATATATATATATATATATATATATATATATATATATATATATATGGGGGGTGTTTGTGTGTGTGTGTGATTTTCTTAATGTAATATAGTGACCACAACCGATCCAAAGTTTTAAATGATTTGAATTCAGAGTTTCCCCTCTTCTAGACCACTTGCCATAGCTGAGTTAAAGAGCACAGTCCACCCTACCCTTGATCCATTACTTGAGGAAAAATTATTGGATTTAAACCTTTCTTTTGTTTTTGAGTTACTGACAGAGTGACAAAAATGCATTTTACCAACCCCATCTGCTAGTGGCAAGATGTGACATAAGCTCAATTTTTACGTAGAGTAAAGCAGGTGTCAATAAAGAGTTTTCCTGTACCGTGACTGGTTGCTTAAGCAAGACTAAATTATCTAGTCTGCCCAACTATTTACCCATAACTAATCTGAGTGACCAGAAGGGACTTAAATCTTGAGACTAACGAAACCTTTCCCGTTTTTCAGGTGGGCTAGAGACGAGCAATTCCTTCAAGAATTAATAAATATCACTTCAAGTCACCCTATGTTTACCAAAGACCTGAAGGGAGATTGAAACAAGAATTATAAAATGAATTTTACTTTTTTATAATCAGGTGTCTGGCTTTTCTTTTTTCTTGATTTGAATTTTTTAATCCTCTCATCATTTCGTCTTTGTCGCCGACAATTTCTTTCAAGACACAGACGGGATTGAGATTTCTTTCGGAATTTTATTGATTTATTTATTGAATCATTCATTTATTAGGATAAAAAGAAAATAAAGAAATGATGAGCCAAAGTTGTTGAACTATAACATTCCCTCCTTGGTTAGATCGAAAACTTTTGAGCATCCCTCGTAAATAGAGAAGTTAAGGAGAATAAAGAAAAACAATGATACGATAGTTGACTAAATATCAAGAAACGAAAAAGGCTGATAGGTTAATTATTCACCGATTAATTGACTTAAACGATATGCTAATCCATTTTGGGTTATTTTGTGCCCTAGTGTTGGAGAATAGTACTATTTACAATTTTTGTGTGGATGTTTCTTAAAATCTTTTTTGTGGAGGGGTGAAAAATAGTTTTTAAACAGTCCTATTTGACTCATATATGGGACTCTAATAAGCCTAACAATTCAGGGTCATGAAAGACGTTGGAAAAATAGCAATGAACGGGTGCTTAATACTCCCTTGATCTCCAGAACTAGAGCCTCAACATAGAGCAGTCGAAAGACAAAAAAGATGATAGAGCAGAACAATAATTATGGAATTCCTCATTTCTTTTTTTCTATTAAACTAATCCTACTTTTGAATAATTTTGAGATTTAAAAAGAAGCACAGAGAGATAACGAAGATTGAAAAGGATGAGGAAAAAAACGAAAAAATATCGGAAAAGAATAAGTGAAGCGTAGATGCACGAGATGGTAGATCGTCTTCGTTGTCCACAGCAAGATATAATGATTAGACCAGACACTGAAGAAATAAGGGTGAGAAAAACAGTGATGATGATGATGATGATGATGACGAAAACAACTTTATTCAAATGGCAATTAATGATGTTGAAATAAGGCATTTATTGATAGAAATTAGGAAATACCAAAGATGCGATCTCATTACGTCATCTCTTTTTACATTACCACAAATCAATTAGAAAGGGAATAGTTACTACTTCCATTTTATTTTTCTTGTCCTGCCAGCTTCGATAATGAATATTACAATAAGAGCAATAAAACAGCAACAACAATAGTAATTATTCTTGCAAAAAAGAACAGAATGTTTTGTAAATCTGGAGAGGAATTAAAATCATTCAGAAGACAACATTACTAAAATGAAAATATTAAAAAGAAAAAAATAATAATGATAATAATACAGTCAAGGAAAAGGGGACAGATTACAAATAAAGGAAAGCAAAAAGTGAGATAAGTACCAAGAACTTGCCAGAGAACAAAAAAAACTATGGAACGTGAAGGTGACAGTGATATGTAATTTACAAAGCGCTTTGCTTTGATGTGGCACAAGGCCGAATGAATGGGGCGCCCAATGAGACTCGAAAAGGTGACAGTGATATCAGTTATAACTGATAGGCTTGGAACAATCCCAAAAGGCTTGGTAAAAGGACTGGAAGACTTAAAATTCAGGACAAGTGAAGATCATCCAGACTACAGCGTTATTAATATTGGCCAGAATACTGCGAAGAGTCCATGATACTTAAAGAGCCTCCTGAGGAAGACCATCTGCTAACAGTGATGTGAAAAAGTCCTAAGATTGGACCTTGCTAGAAAATTGAAAAAAACTATGGATCATTAAGGTGACGGAGATATAATTGGTGTACTCGGTACAGTTACAAAAGGATTGATACAGGGTCTGGAGGACTTGGAAATCTGAGGACGAGTGGAGACCATCAAAACAACTGCATTGTTGAAATCGGCTGGAATACTAAGTTGAGTACTAGAGACATGAGGAGACTTGCTGGCACTCAGACTCCAGTGGAAAATCATCAGCTAGTGATTGTGGGAAAAACACTCAAATGAATAATATGATAATAATAAGGTCGAGTAGAAACCATCCAAACTACACCATTATAAAGATCGACCAGAATGCTGGGAAGACTTCTGCAGATTTGAAGAGACTTGCTGTAACTCAAGCTCCAGCGAGAAACTATCAACTGATGCTGGCGTGAAAAACTCTCAAAGGAGCTAATAATAATAATAATAATAATAATAATAAGAAGAAGAAGAAGAAGAAGAAGAAGAAGAAGACTTCTCATATGATGAGAAGATTTAACGTCAGTTTTGTACAACTAAATATTACTTAAGTAAAAATAAATTTTAAATTATAAATAAAAAAGTAAAAGCAAAACAGATTCTACTTTCTATGTAAGTAGACACTTAAAAAGATTAGCTCATATTGCTAAGACCAGTGAAGAAAACAGTTATTGAAATGAAATTCTTATGGAAGAGAAAATTTAGTGCAGGAGAACAAATTGATGCAAAAAATACCCAAACAAGGATATATTCGAGAACTGACTTTGACAAAAATATCAGAAGTTTGATGTGAATGTTACAGTTCCTGATATGTGAATGACTGAAAAGCTTTGGATTATGCTTTGGAGCACGGTTTATTTTTTTTAAAATACCCAAGAAATCATTAGAGGTGTAGACAGACAGATGGACAGAGTGCAATTGTTCAGCTTTTCTAATTAATTAGTTTATTTACATTTTAAATTACATCGGTATATCTAATTACACCAACTGTACGGCCACCTGCCTCCTATCACGAAAACTATTCAAGTTAGACGAACCAGACATGCAGGACACTGCTGGAGAAGCAGGGACGAACTCATAAGTGATGTACTTTTATGGACCCCCACACATGGCCGTGCAAAAGCAGGACGACCAGCACGAACATACATTCAGCAACTATGTGAGGATACAGGATGTTGTCCAGAAGACCTGCCTGAGGCGATGAACGATAGGGAAAAGTGGCGAGAGAGGGTCAGGGATAACCGTGCTATCAGCACGACATGATGATGATGATGATGATGATATCTAATTATGTATTTGCCTCTTACTCCGTCACTCTCAATAAAGTAGTCGACTAGTGCTGTAGAAGACAGTGACTTCATCTCTGCGAAATACACCGATTTCATCTTTGCAGAGGGGTAAGACCCACACCAAATGAGTTTCCTGTACATGACATCAAAAAATCTGAATTTGAGGTTCCAGTAAGGCTGGTGCTTTGGGGAATGCGGAGAACCGTATCATAGTGATTGCTCCCAGATCCACTCTGACCGAAAGTGGCAGCACTTGATTGGGTCCTATTTATGGTTCAAATACAACTGTTTGACATTTAAAATGTGAAAACAAATGACCAAAGATAAATTGAAATGTTTGACATAGAACTCTTTGATCATTTAACTATATGTAAACGAATGACTTATGCTTAATTGAAATGTTTGTGATAGATAGGAATACTTGGAATCATTTAACTTTGACTTATGCTAAATTAAACTGTTTGAAGTAGAACTGTTTAATCATTTGACTGTGCGTATCAACAAAATGTGTTTGCAAACCATATATTCCATATATGTTTAAAAGCAAGATTTGGCATTAAATAACCAACAATGGTTGATTTGCGATAAAACCAAACCAAACCAAACTCACTGTCTATCAATTAATAACACACATACACACACACACACACACACACACACACATATATATATATATATATATATATATATATATATATAGAGAGAGAGAGAGAGAGAGAGACAGGTGAGTTAAAATCAATTTAACTGTCACCTTAGGTTTATTTCGTAAGGGTTTTGCTTTAGTTTCTTTTCTTAAGTAAGTAAGTAAAGTAAGTTGTCTCTCTTTAGGTCGAGGGTGACCCGAAGTCTCCCTTTTCGATAACTCCTACACCAAGGTGTAGGAAGGGCGCTACTCCTTTCCCAGGATTTCTCCACTTTACTCTTGATCCGTACCTTAAAATGCTGAGTGTTAAGCAAGGAGACATCAAGTACCATTTTTAGGTCTTTTGTATGACTCGACTTGAGATTGAACCCAAGCCTCTCGGGCCATTGGCGAACACTCTAACCATTATGCCATGCAGTTTAATAACTGCCAAAACCAGCTTAGTAGAAAGAGAGTAGTGGTACTATTTAACCCATATCTGGGGAGATTAGAGGATTCTTACTTTTACCAAGTGATCTAATATTTTCATATCTTCTTCAAAATACGAAAAGCAATCTTCACATCGAAAAAAATTTCCAACAGACAATTTTTTTTTTATTTTGAAGAAAACTTAAAACAGTGTTTCAACTGAAAGAAAAATTAGCCCTAAAATAGAAGCGTTGACTACAAAAGGAAAGATTTTCACTTAAAAGTATAATACATGGCTCATTTTCACAGTACAGATTGGTTAATACAGGTTTAGCTTTGGTACTTTTTTAATATGCATCATCTATATAATATATATATATATATATATATATATATATTAATCAACCAAGCAGCATTTTCGTCTTTCCCAAATCTATGTATTTTAAAAACACATGAAGCAATTAGAATTAGAATAAAACGAAGATGATTTTAAAACTGTTTTTGTTTTGTTTTTATACTGCTCTAATGATCAGCTTTAAATCACTTATAATTTATCGAACGTTTTTTTAAACGACTGCTGGGTTCTCATTTACACACACACAAACACACACTCACACACACACCACACGTATATATATATATAATATATATAACAAATTTCTGTATCCGGTGAGTGAACTTTTATTTCGTATTTTTATAGAGCATCATAGTGGCTACGACTGGGAAGACAGTAGGCTAGAAGTATTTGCACCATCTTTCTTGTGTATGGAGTCAATGTCCACAAATAAGAGTGTAGCCCCGAGGCTTTTTTGCACGAACCTCCTTCATAAATTCAATGGATTGTCAGAATCTGTAATATTGTAGATCGATTTCTTCGAAAACCATTTTGGTTTTTCCTAAGAATCTTCTCAATTTCAGGTTCTACGCGGTTGAGTAGTAGTGTATTTTAGATCTTAACCGCTGTAGAAGTAAGGCTTATACCCCGGTAGTTCATGGCAATTCCAGGGTCACCTTTCTTGGAGAAAGGGAGGATACAGCCTTATGTCCATCTGTCGATTGTGTTCTGGTTATATACAGCATTGCAGTATCGGAGCAGTATGTCGTTGAATTTCGTTTTATTCATCAAGACTGGCAGCTTTCCTGGTTTTAATTTTTGTTAGTAATACGTCAAGTTCTTCTTGCGTAAACTATCCTAGTTTGATGTCTATTTGCTAATTAATAATTTTCATGATAGGTTTATCTCTAACTTTTGGGGATTTTCCAAGCAGATTCTTGAAATGTTCTTTTGCTCATCGGATGGAAACAGACTTCTTTGACATTGTCGCAGGTGTGCTGCAAGGTAATACATTTAGCACCATACCTATTCATAATCTGCCTAGACTACGTACTTCGAAAGTCGATAGATCTAATGGAAGAAAATGTCTTTACACAGGAAAAGGCAAGAAGCAGATGATACCCGGCACAAACAATTACAAACGCGGACTACGCTGATGACATAGCTCTTCTGGCAAATACACACACCCAGGCCAAATCCCCACCACATAGTCTGAAACGGGCAGCAGGCAGCGTAGGCCTCCATTTGAACGCAGACAAAACGGATTACATGTGCTTTAATCAAAGAAGCGACATCTCCACGCTAAAAGGTGGTTCTCTGAAACTACTGAACAAGTTCACCTACATAAGAAGTAGCGTCTCATCTACGGAAAATTACATCAATACGCGACAGCAAAGGCATAGACAACCTATCAATACGCTATTTTTAATTAGAAGTCAGACCTATCCGATGAAATAAAGAGCCATTTTTCCAAGCAACAGTTGTGTCCATATTACTGTATAGATGCACCACTTGGACGCTAAGTAAGCATATAAAGAAAAAGTTTGATGGCAATTAGACAAGGATACTTCAAGCTATATAAAATAAATCATAGAAGTAACATCTCAAAAAACCACAGCTGTACGGCCTCCTACCACCCATCTCGAAGATCATCCAAAATTAGACGAATAAGGCATGTGAGACATTGCTGGAGAAGCAAAGACGAACTCATTAACGACGTTCTCCTATGGATCCCTTCACAGGGATGCGCAAGAGTAAAACTACCAACTAAAAACTTATTTACAACAGCTCTGTACGGATACAGGGTGTTGCCTGAAAGACCTGCCTGAAGCGATGCATGATAGAGATGGATGGCGAGAGAGAGAGAGAGTTAAGGGAAATCCGTGCTAGCAGCGCGACATGATGATGATGATAATATTACAGATCCACATAACACATAGGCTACATGAAATAGTAATTGTAAGTCTCCAAAAAAATTAGAACATTAAAATACAAACAAAAAAGTTACAACTATTTCTCTGCTTTTAAATAGTCCAAACAATTGTCCAATGAACAGACTGTAAATGCTATCAAAGATATTTTACTTCAAATGATTCGACCATGTTTCGGAATAGAATAACCAAAATCTTTGTGACATTTTTTGTGGGAGGAAGGGAGGTCCCCGAACTTTCTTTGGATTATTAAATAATGAACCACAGATGAAGCAAAAAAAGCTAAGAAAATCATCAAAAAGTTGCTTTATTAATTTTCAAAAAGGAAGCAAATTAGCAATGTACGTTTTTTTTTTATAAACGAAACTTGACTTTGAGCAGCAGGAAATTTTAAAATTAAGGGATTTAGAGCAATTTTTCCTGTTAAAAGAAAATCAAATAATTCGTTCATTATTTTAGTTTCTGTGTTTGTTTAATTTGTTATCAGTATTCTGTTTTTATTGGTTTTTTCAGAAAAAAAACTTTACTTTCTATCAAGTTTGAAGGGAATTAAAAAAAAATCTTTTTTCTTCGAAACTAAAACATAGATTAAAATATTTAAAGTTCGATTTTGATTTAAATTTTTATCCTCACTTAAGATGTAATTGGAAACAAAAGATAACTTTGACCAAAAGCTGTAGATAGAAACGAAGACACTTTCAATTTATTCAACACTTTAGAAAAACATCTAGAAACCTGGTTCATAAATAAGACTTCAGAAACTTCTAATGTTTGCTTCCTTTCTTCTAAACCTCCATGGGATGTTTTATACCAAAGCTATCTTTATAGAACAGGAGCGATACGATTTAACTCATAGCCGGAAGGATAATAGGATTTATATCTTTCCCAAAGGTATTAATCAGAAGGTGAACGGAAAATGGCGACTGAATTTCGAACTCATTAACCGTTGTCATAGTCCAGCATTTAACCTACAACTCAACAGATACAAATCACGAGCAAGATCATTTAGGTCTTCTTGCGTGATCCAGTGTGGCTCATTGCCACTTGTTCCTGAATATGTAGACTCAATATCTTCCAAAGATATTGACTCGGCAGAATCCTCCCTTGAAGGTATTTCTTCATCTGATGAGGAAAGAAGATCCTTATTTACTGGAGGTGTGAGTACAGGAAGATCATCTGAATGGGGAACGGGTCTCATAGCAGATCGAAGGTTGGGATATTTGATCTTTTCTTAGAAGATGCATTGAAACCAGTTATATTAGTTAAACAAAAATAACAATCATCTGCGTGGTTTCGCGGCTCTCTCCAAACCATCGGGACTGCAAAGTTGAAAGCCGCTTTCTTGCCATTAAACCATGCAGTTAGTCCATTGTAGCAGGGTTTACAACAGATGTGTGGAGCCCAAGACTTGTCCTAATCAACAATTTTACAGTCAAAATAGTGAAAGTAGGCGGTTCTGAGGAGGGAAGTGATGGTTCGACGCTGTGCAACTGTTGTGAAGTCCCCACACACGTAGCAGAAAGAATTGGCCTTGTTGAGGCATCCTCGACATTTTGACGTGCTTGAAGCCATTGGAGAAACTGAAAATATAACAAAGTAAAACTAAATGTGCATTTAAAAATGCAATACTAACATTTTGTAACCCAAAAGAGGAGTAACAGGATAGTTGAGGGACACCAACCTCCTGTACCGCCTGCGAGACAACCTCTTTCAATGACTGCCAGAGTGTGGATTGAGACCTGCTGCCTTAACTGTCAAAATCCGTCTTGATATATAACTATATATATATATATATATATATATAATGTAATGCTATCACTTACATTTAGTGCATAATAACTAAAAAATAAGCCATAAGTCTCACAATATTAGAATTAACCCTGAATTCATATACGCCTTTATGTACCGTATATGCACAAAATGCACACTATGCATATCTAAAAAACTAGAGATGTTGAGTAAAAACGGATTTCAAATTTAAATTCAGCCCCCTCAAATTAGGTAAAAACGGGTATTTTTGTGCTTGCCTCAATTTCTTTGTAAACCAGTGTTATCTGCTGGTCCACCGGCAGGCTCATCTTGTTACCATCAGAAAAAATAACCAAACCGATCCGATTTCACGAAAGTTTTTTTTTATATATATTGATAATAACACCAACAATACATGGAATAAACACAATTCGTAAAGAAAAAGTAATTAAATTGAAATGTCTCTTATATACAAACAGTACCTCGAGTGTTGGTTATTGGTGAGAGGTGGTTTTCGTCTAAACCTTTTTCGGTTTAGTAGCTTTAGTGATTTTCGTTTATCGGGCTTGTTAACGGCACATGCGTACGCAGAACGCCAGAGTCAATCTCCGACGGTTTTTCTCGATGGATGACGTCACATCCGCCCAGAGATGATTTCCTCACGCCGGGGCTCGGCCGTCTCTTACACGTCAACAATCTTGGTACGAACCGGAGTAATTGCTCTGGCTATCACAACGAAAAAAACTATCACATCGGCTCGAGGTGAGGCTTATTTATTGAGAATATCTTAGCCTCCCGCTAATCACGTGATGCTACGCATAGTTAATTCATCGGTCCTCCAGCGCGTGTGCCACCAGCTGATATTGCCCAAAATACCATTTCATGTGATTTTCTTGCATCCTACTTTCTGATATAAACTATTCGTATAAATATCTATTATTGAGAATAGTGTTCATTTTTAGAAGTTACGTTTTTTTTTTCTGTAATCAGTACGGATTATATTTCCAACTTTACGAGTAACTCTTTGGAACAATCATTATCAATAAACAAGAAAGAATTAACTTTTTTGATGGTAATTTCACATGATATTCTAATTTCTTTAGTATACCAAAGTCCACACGGGTTATCAACCTCTTGGGTCTTTTAGAAGACGCACCTTTTTTCCTTGCCGTTTTCTATTTTACGGCATATCTATCTTTATTAATACTATTATTATTATCCTTATTTCGGGGTGAAACTGACCCTGCCACATTAGTGTTAGATAGATATTTGAAGTCATTTAACTGTACGCAAACAATAATAATTCTTGAAGCCATTTAACTGTGTGCAAACAAATGAGCTTTGGATCGTTTAAAATGTTAACTAAAAACTATTCACAACAAAACATATGTATGAACAGGGTTTGACATTAAATAACCCACAATACCAAAAACCCAACCAACCAACCTCAAATCCTATCAATACAGACAAAAATTCTCCACTAGTTTGCTTTTAGAGATCTAGAAACGATTTTCTTCGTTTCAGATTCTCGTTTAGGATCTAATTTTCACCATTATCTCGTAATTCATTTTTACCATTATATCATTTGTTAAGCAGAGAAAAATAAATGCTGACCGATGCCTATTTCCGTAAATTCACAAAAAACCTATTTTCTCATATTTTCCAGCAGCTGATTGATTCACTTGTAATCTTTCTGTGCATTCATTTCTTGTTTGTGTACCACCTTCCATCAAAAAGTTCCTCCAATTCACCAAATATCGAATTCTGATGTCTTCCAAAATGTTCTTTGTCGAAGCAGCCTCTGGCATTTTAGACTTGTCTCTAGAAAATAACTTTCGGTTTTATTCCTTTATTGAATAAAAGGGCAAGACTTTTCAGCATACAGCCGCTATCTTAATCTTTTCTGGTAAGCCTGATATTTCGAACATCGTCAATAAGAAATGTTGCCTTATGAAGGGTTTATTGTTTGCAAATTCTAAGTTTCATATCTGACTCCTTTTTCTTCTTACTTCATTCACTTGTCTATTTCGTCAGTGGAAGCTGTAAAAGAATTAAGGAAAGAAAGAAAAAGACAGGGATACCCTTATACTAAAACTTTATTTGTTTTTTTTTTTACTAATCTGTTGTGTAATTATTTGACATTGATTTTTAATGCTTATTGTTTATTGTTTTAAAAACTTTATTTTAAAACACGAATATTTTTAAACATGTGCGTTTGTGTGTGTGTGTGTGTGTGTGTATGTGTTATATAGTATAAATGACAAACGAAGAATATTTAGTGAAAGATGTTCATTTTAAAACGAACATGTTTCGCTCTATTACATGACATTTTCAAACTTTAGTGTGAAAAAGGAATCTTTGTTTTTATGTTATGTTATTGTTGGTAACAATTTAGCGTTAGTGTTTGATTTGTGAAAAGGAATGTTTCATTTTATGCTATTGTTGGTAAAAAAATGTAGCGTTGGGTTTTGATGTAACGTAAATGTTTGCTAATGTTATGTTCTGTGATGATCAACCGAGCTAAAGTCAAATGTAAAAGAATTTTTTTTCCAAATCTTTGTATTATTGTTTCTGTTAGAAGAATAACTGCTGATTCTATGGCTAATTATTTATTTTTATTCGGCATACATTTTATAATTGTTGCTCCCTTTAGATCAAATTCATGTTTTATTTTGTTTCTGTGTAGGACTAGGGAAGAACTAATGTCGTTTTTTTTTTCAAGAAATAGCTTATTTGTGTTCTTTAATCCTTTTTTTAAAGGTCTTGATGTTTCTTCAATAGAGAGTTTATTACAAATTGCACATCTGATTGAGTAATCTCCTGCTTTTGGAGAGAGATTTTTATTTTATTTACTTTTTTGTTTATTATATCATTGATATTTTTTTCATGTGCTGTAAACAACTGAGGCGTGTAGAGGATTTTTTTTCTCTTTAGTTTGCCGAACTCACACCATATACATTTCATACTTAAAGCAAAAAGAAAACCCTAAAAGATATACAATAATACGAATAAAACGAAAAATAATAAAGCCAGAAGAATCATACTACCAACAAATTCAATAACCCCCATATATATATATATAGAGAGAGAGATATAAATGTGTGTGTGTGTGTGTATGTGTGTGTGGTTAAGCAGCAGTCGTTCATTTAAGCATGTTTCATTAAATAATAAACAATTTTTTTCTGTATCATCTATTCAAGATCCTTTCAAGTTTTCTGATGAGTGTCTTAGTTTCAGTTTGGAATTTGTAGATGAATTTCACAAAATTGTGCCGAGCTCTTTCGGACCCTTTCATAAGGCATCATCAGGGGTTACTTGTTTGTGTAAGGTGTGTTTGTATTTTTTTTAAAAGAGTTTTGAAAGTTTTTAAAAGTTTATACCATAACAAAAATATGGGAACGCAGAGTGGGATAAAACATTGTAAATGATGTGTTTAAAAAGGGAACGCTATGAACGGAAATAGAATACTATAGGAACACAGGAAAAAAAATAGAAAAATAAAACCATTTCAAAACATTGTCGCTATTTTCAAAATTAATTCTATTAATTTTAGGGTTTTTTTTTATAGGTAGGCTTTCAAGGATTTGTCATCATAGCTTATCAATTTTGTGTGTGACTATAGTTGTGTTTTCAACAAAATCTTTCGAAACTTGGATTCAGGAATCCCATATATATATATATATATATATATATATATATATATATATATGCGCAAATTGAAGAAAACTCAACGGACACTTACCGTGCTTTCATAAATCTATTTTGACAAGTCAATGGCTCGGCTCTGCAGATGTACAAAAAAAAACGAAGAAACCAAAAAATACTGTTCAATATATAAAACAAAAAAAAACATAGATGAATAATTCCAAATAAAATATATATCCTTGCAGATCTATATACAAACAGCCATACATCGAGCACTCTTGTGGAATTATATGAAATTTCTCATATATTCTATATAAGAATAATTCCAAACACATAGTCTCTGGACACCAACCGGATAAAACTGATATATATATATATATATATATAAAGTAATGCTGACGACTGTCATCGAGGGCGACCCGAAGACTCCCTTTTCATTAGCTACAACATCAAAATGATGGGGCAGACGCTACTCCTTTTCCTGAATTACTTCACTTTACCCTTAATACATATTTTATAATGCTGAGGGTTCAGCAAAGGGGTTTGTAGTACTATATTTAGTCATTGGATGAAACTAACAAAAGTCTACCCTACCTCAACAATTTACTTCTCCGTAATAGCAATGAATTAAAATTAATCAACAAACAAGAATGACCGATTAGTTTCTCATTCGTATCACATAAACG